>JAQGEQ010000359.1:0-101096 GCA_034620365.1 Pegea sp. RAD2-039
ATATACAAGTTGCAACAGTTAGCACTTTTATAAAGTATAAAGTTTTGATATATTTACAATTGTTAGTAAATAACTACTGCAAGTAAATATATTGTGGAAGATTTCGCTTGTTTAACAAGTATTAAAATAGTCAAATTCTCCAGGATAAACTTCGATGTATAACTTATATAGCTTCCTCCATAATTGCTGATCTCGCTTCCAAATATTTTGTACATATGTTTGATCTAAAATCATTAATACACTTTTAGTAAACAACTGGTAAAAAGTAAAAAATATTTCAAAAAATAATACTCATCAATTACCAATGTAATCGTGGTCGATGCAATGACAGATTTGACATCCACTGTAGGAGATGTAACAACATTTTTCTGATGATTCACAACTGATGCCATCATCATTATCACATTTAGGAAGTTTAAAATCGCTATCTTCAGGGCTAAAAATTTTGTTATATAAAATAAAAAAGTTAAAATTTTGAAAATAAGTTGTAAATTTACATTTTGTCTGCAAATTCTTTTAAAAATACTTCCATCATATTAACTCTCCAACTAGAATAATCACAAGACCATGCTCGGCGACGTCCACATTTAGATGAATCATCATAAAATCTTGAACAATTGAAGTCAACTGTTCTATCTTTACTAAGAGGTGGACATTCTTAAAAACAGATTAGAATGAATTTAACTTGTCTTTAAACAATTAGATTGAATGTAATACTTGAAGATGGTGAAGTATAAGTTGTTGTTTCAGCTGTTGTTTCAAGCTCAGTTGTTGGTGGCTGAGTTGTTGGTAGCTGAGTTGTTGGTAGCTGAGTTGTTGGTGGCTCAGTTGTTGGTGGCTGAGTTATTGGTAGCTGAGTTGTTGGTAGCTGAGTTGTTGGTGGCTGAATTATTGAAATATTATTACAAAGATCTTCATAACAGATGCTTTGCGAGCAAATTTCTAAGATTTCTCTTTCACAAAAGGACGGATCGCTAAAATAATTGTCATCTATCGCGACACAGGATGCCATATAAATTGTAGATGTTGCTGCAATTGAGATTAAAAATTTACTTTTGATCAGCAAACTTTTACTCACTAAACTAAGTTCTAGAAATGAATAGTAAGTTTTTAAAACGCTTTTTTAAAAGTTATCAAATAGTAAAATTAGAATTGAAATTAAACTTTGTTTATCTTAAAATTTTTGGATTGTATATTCTTTGTTCTTACTATCAAGGTATTTAAATGTTGTTAAGTAGCAAGATGTGGATTCAGGACAGTCAGCTTCATCGTTTGTAATTATATTTACTTTTTCTCTATTTTCTGTTCCTTCAGCAGCATACTCTACACATTTGATTCCATCTAAATTAAAGAATATTTAGTTTGAAGTCGTTATTAAATATTCAGAATGTGTATCAATAAGTATTTAAAAGACTTCTATTATCAGTATTATTATACTATTTGTGAGAATATATGTTAGTAAGAGTTTCTCTTTTCAAGCATACTACTTTGCGTTTATTTTAAAGAAGAAACAAATTTTCAAATATTATTAATAATAAATTATTCGAATATTTTCACCTGCAGTATTCACAGCATAAATCAAAACTGTAACCAAAGCTAATACAATAGACTTCATTTCTATTAAATCCTGCAAAATCTTTTAAATGTTTAAGTTGAAGTCTTTCAAAATAAAGTTTAAAATCAAGTCCCACCAATAAGACTATCTAAAATCGAAAGAAATTGAACTACTTTTAGCTACTTTCTTTTTACAACAATGATTAGACTATGCTTACTTTATATAGTGAAAATAAATTTTTTCTTTTTTTATTATTCTGCTTTGTAATAGTTAAAAAAAGATTTTTTTAATAAAGGTAAAATAGAACAAAAATTAGAATTTCTTTTGTTAGATCTTATTTCATGTATGATCATAAAAACGTTTTTAATGGTTATGATCAATCTTACAAAGACTATTAAATACTCCTGGAAGTTTCATGCTTCAAATATTTTAAGTAAGTAAATATTCCATTCTACACTTTTTTGCTTTCCCAATAAACACAATTTCTTTATAGTTATCTTAAATATAAGAAAGTGTTGAATTTTTATTGTTAAAATATTATTCTAAATTCTACAAACGAAATTCTATATTTGAATTTTGCTTTTATCAAGTATGTAAAGAATATATTAAATTCTGTATCTTAGTCTGGGAAGAAATGATACTTTAATCATTATGAAAAGGATGAGGAACAAAAACTTCGATTGCAACCAGAAATTCGCGATGAATAACAATGATGCAAAATTTCACTATTTATTCAAAAATGTTGATTATTTTTTAATAATTATTCAATCAATTAATTTTAATTACCTTTTTATATGTTGATACCAAAAGTTGATACTTTATAAAAAAAGAAGTTTAGACGAGTAGCATTGCTTGTAAGCTTTCTAACATCAATCAATAAGTAACCTTAGAAGTCTGATATCTCTGTACTAAATTGAACTATTTTAACAATCGATTTTGTGCACGAATGATTCCTATTCATCTGTGAAAGTTTAACAAATGCTATTAATATCAAACTTCGGATAAAAAACATTAAAAAGAGTTTATAAAATCTGTTTAAAATTAGAATTATAATGATATTTAACATAAAGGAAAAAATTTCAGTTTAGAAATGGCAATGTTGGCAATATTATAACAGTTCAACTTCTGCTTGAACAACGCGAGTGATTCTGACATAAAACTATATATAATTAATAAAGAATATATTAAATTGTGTATTTTAGTCTGGAAGGAAATGAGATTTTAATCCTTATAAAACAATGAAGAACAGAAACTTCGATTGTAACCAAAAATGTTCATATTAACGATTAATTTTGTGCTTGAATAATTCCTGTTCATCTGTGAACAAGGAATCATTGATAATCAATCATCAAATTTCAAATAAAAAATGTTAAACGAATTTATAAAATGTGTTTTAAAATTATTCGACTTTTATTAAATATAACATAAATTTCGGGAAAATACTTTTACTAAATTAAAAGTCGATGTTCAGTTCATACAAGTTATTAAAGGTTTATGAAATAAAACCTACCAGAGACAAGTTTTTACTTTGATTCAATTTAAGAATATTAATATTTCTATGATATATAAGTTTATATAATTAGTATAACTATAATAGGTAATTTATTTTCGGTTAAAAACTTCAAAAGTTAAGGAAATAAACTTTTGAAATTATTAACTATTTTGTTCTGCAATTTTTTCAAATAAAGACATTGAAAACTTGCTGAAAAATAAATTCTTGCCGTTAAATGAACCAATAATAATGAAATAATGAATCAATTATATAAAAATCCAAGTTTTTATTTTTAAGATAATTACTTAAAGGAAAGTTTCTGATATTTTAGATACAACAAATTTCCTTAAAGTGCTCTAAAGTTAATTAATTAATTTGTTTTGTTCAATACAATTATAAAATATGTGATAAATCTATTAAATGATTATCTTTACATGTTTTGCTGCTGTGGCTTCACTAGTTCTTATTCTAAATTGAATAAAATGTTTTTATAATATAAATTATAACGAAGAAAATTGATTAATAAGTTACTAAATTTGAGACAAATTTAGGTTATTTTTAAAAACTTTTATCATCGTTGTCAATGGTTTTGTCTTCCACAATTTCTTTAAAATCTTAAATTTCAATACTCCATGTTTCAGTTAGTTCTTCTTTCTCGTCTTTTCTTTCTACTTTTTCATCTTCTTCGCATGATTTCTTTATTTCAAACAACTGTTAATTGACTTCTGCGTCTACCTTAATTTGTTTTGTAATGGAATTTTCTACCATTTTAAAGCTTCTTCAAATTTCTTTTAAATTCATTTATTCTTTAACTTTATTTTTAGCAACGAAACTATTTTGGTGCCTATCATACTTCAATCCTTTAATAATGTAATCACTAACCTCTATGTTGTCATATATGACAATAAAAGCACGGGCAATACAAACCATTCTAAGAGTAACAAAATTTGAAAGCATAAAATTCTTTTAGCGAACTAAAACTTTCATTATATCCAAAAGTGTTTATTAGTATCAGTAAATTTTTATGTATTTAGAAAATGTTGTTTATTCCTGGTTTTAATCTATCTTAGCTTCTATAAAGTTAAGGTACTAGAGTTACATTCTAAAAAGGTTGCTTTAAACTATTTATGAGGTTTTTTCGTATAAATTTAATTTTTTAATTTAATTACACTTGATGAATTTCATAATTTTTAATTCAATCAAAAGTAACTATAAGCAGTTAATAATAAACCAGTAATTAAAACTAATCTTACATCAAAATATTTCCAAAGATAAAAACGCCCATTTTAGTTTGAGTTTTATTAAACTTCAATTTACATAATTTTGAAAATCATAACCAAGTTAAATTTTGTTGAATTTTTCTCGTCGTTTAGTTATTAACAAATATTATACAATTTGTTTTGAAAGCTTTATTGAAATAAAATTCGTCAAATAAAATTTATTTTGTTTTAAATAGTATTCTTAATCAGAAAACGTTTGTAATAGTTAAAATATTAATAAAATTATTGAAAATATTTTTGGAATAATTATTTAATAATCTATTTTGAAATAATTTTTAGTAATTTAACATTTAAGTTTTCAAAATAAGTTATTAACTTAATCATTGTGCCTTATATACTGAATTTTAAAAATGTTTAAACTAAGTTTGATTAATTAAAATAATTTATTCTTATTTATTAAATATTTTGTTGCTTATTTAACTTGTTATATAATTAAATGTTTTAAATAAATATCAAAAATTTTCTTAATTTTCCTTTTTTTCTACTTTTTAGTTTTTGTTATTTTGTAGAAACAGTTTTCTTTCATTTACAGGTTTATTGAGAAATTTGTTTATTATTATTTGTATATAAACTTTTTAACAACAACTTTAATCAAAAATTACTTTAAAATAGTTTATCACTTCAATAAATTGATTTTTGGAAATTATTTATGTCTAGTGAGTTATATTTTAAATTGTTTTTGTGATTTTATCTCTATTTATTTGTTCTATACTTAACAATTGTGTATATTTAAGACTAATTTTAAAAATATGAGTTTTTTTGTAGTTTATACAAAACAAATTTTTTTAAATGTATTATTGTATCAATGTATGATTGATAATTTGATCATTTTTAATTTAATTTATATTTTTACTTAAAATTTTTACATTTCAAATATTAAAAGTAATTGTATAAACATTTATGTTTATTAATTTTTACTTTTTCTTTATTAAAATCTATACTTTTAACTTTAAAATATAGAATGATATAAGATTATATTTTGATAATAATTGTCTACAAAAAGTTTGCAAATTAATTTGTTTATTTTCATTGGACCAATTTTGTTTTATTTATTATTTAGTTTTATCATTTCATGGCTTTAAAACTGATAGATCAAAGCCTTGTTTATATTCCAAATTTATTTGCTTATAACCATTCATAAAAAACTAAAAACTATTATTTAAGTTTTATTTCTACATTAACCATTTTAATAATTTATTTTTTAGTGTATATATGTTTGGGGCATTTAGATAAATTGAAGACAAAAAGAAAGTTAGTGGATTAAGTCACAAATTATTGCTGATGATGTTGATATAGTTTGTTACTATGCAACCAAACATTCATGGAGAGAAAAGTAATTATCTGTTTATATCAGTTTAAAAGACTTTATGTAAAACTTAACATCATAATTACAGAGATCATTATTTTTAATTTTATAGACTATTTATATGTATAAAAAATAGTTATTTTGTTAATACTCTTGTAAATATTTGTTAAATGTATATCCATGCCTCTGCAGTGTTCCTATTTTTTACCTTATTGATGTTAAACTATGGTACTTGTTACCTTTCATTATAGTCATATGGTTCTGTGATTACCTTAAAAACTAATTTGTTTTGTTATCTGCAGCCATGTGTTAATGTAATGTAAATAAATAAATTTCAGATTTTAAAATTTATTTTGTTTTTAGATATAAAAGGTTATTTGCAGTTGGAACAAAATCTGTTACTACATATAACCCAAGCTCATAAGAAATAACTAACCAAGTAACTTCAGTTTTCTGATATTTATTTGTTTATTTGATTTATATAAACATATTTACATAACTTTTTAAATATAGTATCGATGTATAAATACAACTATAAAAGAAGTTTTATAAAAATTCTTTTTAATTCGATTAATTCATTTTAAAATGTTGGAATGTATGACTTTTTAAATGTAGTTTTAGTTGAATTTTCACATTGTAATTTAGATTTATTGTAATAATATTTAGTTAATGCATTTAAACAAATAAAAATTAAGTAAATGAATAGATCAACCTTCGTTAACATATTGTTTAATTTAGATTTATTTTAATGACTTTTTAAATTTCATTTTTTTAGTGGTCCTATAATGACTTTGCTGGCATCTTATCTGATAGTAAACCAAAAAATAATAAGTTTATAATATCCTTGCGTAAAACTGAAGAAGAACGAAACCATGAGATTTTCATGTGAATACAGGGAGAATGTGAGCACTGAGACACTAGTAAGTACATTTTCATTCTAAATTCATCTTAAATGTACAAATGTGGAACCTAAAAATAGTATTTTTTGCTGACAGCGATTTTGTAAACACAGCTTTTCGAAATCTTTTGAAGCAATTGAACTAGCTCACAATTGAATTTAATAATTAACTTCTAAACCTACAGCTTTTGCTTTATCATCATAAAATTTCAACTCATCGTTTTTATTACAGAGGCATTGTAAAACCACTTCAGATTCTTATCATAAAATTAAAAGATTTAATTCACAATAGTATCACAGTTGTGAAAATCATGTCCCGATTGTTCTAGAGGTATTTAGTATCAGTTTTGATTAGATAAAGATATTTCTGTTGTAGGTTGCAGCCGCATCTATTCGCCAAATACACCCATCATCAAATAAAGTCTTGTCTACTTATGATTATATGGATATACAGCTTTTTTCTGAGGTGAGAACATATTTCGATTTGATTAAAACTATCTCAACTTGATAACATTTGTATTTATAATTCAACAGAGTATTTTAGTGGTTGAAGGTGCTGAAGACTCATTTGCTTCTAGCACCTTGACTTGTAATACTCCTCGGCCACCAACACCAAGTCAATAATAAATTGTCTTAGAAACAAATCTTGTGTTTGGTGGTTGAAGGTGCTGAAGACTCATTTGCTTCTAGCACCTTGACTTGTAAAAACTCCTTAACCAACAACATCAAGTCAATAATAACTTCTCTTATAAACAAATCTTGTGCTTGATGGTTGAAGGTGCTGAAGACTCACTTGCTTCTTGCACCTTGATTTGTAAAAACTCCTCCACTACCAACACCAAGTCAATAATAACTTGTCTTACAAGCAATTCTTGTGTTTGGTGGTTGAAGGTGCTGAAGACTCACCTGCTTCTAGCACCTTGACTAATAAAAACTCCTCGGCCACCAACACCAAGTCAATAATAACTTGTCTTAGAAACAAATCTTGTGTTTGGTGGTTGAAGGTGCTGAAGACTCACCTGCTACTAGCACCTTGACTTATAAAAACTCCTCGACCACCACCACCAAGTCAATAATAACTTGTCTTAGAAACAAATCTTGTGTTTGGTGGTTGAAGGTGCTGAAGACTCACCTGCTACTAGCACCTTGACTTATAAAAACTCCTCGACCACCACCACCAAGTCAATAATAACTTGTCTTACAAACAATTCTTGTGTTTGGTGGTTGAAGGTGCTGAAGCTTCACCTGCTTCTAGCACCTTGACTAATAAAAACTCCTCGGCCACCAACACCAAGTCAATAATAACTTGTCTTACAAACAAATCTTGTGTTTGGTGGTTGTAGGTGCTGAAGACTCGCCTGCTTCTAGCACCTTGACTTATAAAAACTCCTCGGCCGCTAACACCAAGTCAATAATATCTTCTCTTACAAACAAATCTTGTGCTTGATGGTTGAAGGTGCTGAAAACTCACTTGCTTCTAGCACCTTGACTTGTAAAAACTCCTCGGCCACCAACACCAAGTCAATAATAACTTCTCTTACAAACAAATCTTGTGCTTGATGGTTGAAGGTGCTGAAGACTCACCTGCTTCTAGCACCTTGACTAATAAAAACTCCTCGGCCACCAACACCAAGTCAATAATAACTTGTCTTACAAACAAATCTTGTGTTTGGTGGTTGTAGGTGCTGAAGACTCGCCTGCTTCTAGCACCTTGACTTATAAAAACTCCTCGGCCGCTAACACCAAGTCAATAATAACTTCTCTTACAAACAAATCTTGTGCTTGATGGTTGAAGGTGCTGAAGACTCACCTGCTACTAGCACCTTGACTAATAAAAACTGCTCGGCCACCAACACCAAGTCAATAATAACTTGTCTTACAAACAAATCTTGTGTTTGGTGGTTGAAGGTGCTGAAGACTCACCTGCGTCTAGCACCTTGACTTATAAAAACTCCTCGACCACCACCACCAAGTCAATAATAACTTGTCTTACAAACAAATCTTGTGTTTGGTGGTTGAAGGTGCTGAAGACTCGCCTGCTTCTAGCACCTTGACTTATAAAAACTCCTCGGCCGCTAACACCAAGTCAATAATAACTTCTCTTACAAACAAATCTTGTGCTTGATGGTTGAAGGTGCTGAAGACTCACTTGCTTCTTGCACCTTGGTTTGTAAAAACTCCTCCACTACCAACACCAAGTCAATAATAACTTGTCTTACAAGCAATTCTTGTGTTTGGTGGTTGAAGGTGCTGAAGACTCACCTGCTTCTAGCACCTTGACTAATAAAAACTCCTCGGCCACCAACACCAAGTCAATAATAACTTGTCTTAGAAACAAATCTTGTGTTTGGTGGTTGAAGGTGCTGAAGACTCACCTGCTACTAGCACCTTGACTTATAAAAACTCCTCGACCACCACCACCAAGTCAATAATAACTTGTCTTACAACCAATTCTTGTGTTTGGTGGTTGAAGGTGCTGAAGACTCACCTGCTTCTAGCACCTTGACTAATAAAAACTCCTCGGCCACCAACACCAAGTCAATAATAACTTCTCTTACAAACAAATCTTGTGCTTGATGGTTGAAGGTGCTGAAAACTCACTTGCTTCTAGCACCTTGACTTGTAAAAACTCCTCGGCCACCAACACCAAGTCAATAATAACTTGTCTTACAAACAATATCTTGTGTTTGGTGGTTGAAGGTGCTGAAGACTCGCCTGCTTCTAGCACCTTGACTTATAAAAACTCCTCGGCCGCTAACACCAAGTCAATAATAACTTCTCTTACAAACAAATCTTGTGCTTGATGGTTGAAGGTGCTGAAGACTCACCTGCTTCTAGCACCTTGACTAGTAAAAACTCCTCGGCCACCACCACCAAGTCAATAATAACTTATCTTACAAGCAATTCTTGTGTTTGGTGGTTGAAGGTGCTGAAGACTCACCTGCTACTAGCACCTTGACTAATAAAAACTCCTCGGTCACCAACACCAAGTCAATAATAACTTGTCTTACAAACAAATCTTGTGTTTGGTGGTTGAAGGTGCTGAAGACTCGCCTGCTTCTAGCACCTTGACTAATAAAAACTCCTCGGCCACCAACACCAAGTCAATAATAACTTCTCTTACAAACAAATCTTGTGCTTGGTGGTTGAAGGTGCTGAAGACTCACCTGCTTCTAGCACCTTGACTAGTAAAAACTCCTCGGCCACCAACACCAAGTCAATAATAACTTGTCTTACAAACAAATCTTGTGTTTGGTGGTTGAAGGTGCTGAAGACTCACCTGCTACTAGCACCTTGACTTATAAAAACTCCTCGACCACCACCACCAAGTCAATAATAACTTGTCTTACAAACAAATCTTGTGTTTGGTGGTTGAAGGTGCTGAAGACTCGCCTGCTTCTAGCACCTTGACTTATAAAAACTCCTCGGCTACCAACACCAAGTCAATAATAAATTGTCTTACAAACAAATCTTGTGCTTGATGGTTGAAGGTGCTGAAGACTCACCTGCTTCTAGCACCTTGACTAGTAAAAACTCCTCGGCCACCACCACCAAGTCAATAATAACTTATCTTACAAGCAATTCTTGTGTTTGGTGGTTGAAGGTGCTGAAGACTCACCTGCTACTAGCACCTTGACTTGTAAAAACTCCTCGGCCACCAACACCAAGTCAATAATAACTTGTCTTACAAACAAATCTTGTGTTTGGTGGTTGAAGGTGCTGAAGACTCGCCTGCTTCTAGCACCTTGACTTATAAAAACTCCTCGGCCGCTAACACCAAGTCAATAATAACTTCTCTTACAAACAAATCTTGTGCTTGATGGTTGAAGGTGCTGAAGACTCGCCTGCTTCTAGCACCTTGACTAATAAAAACTCCTCGGCCACCAACACCAAGTCAATAATAACTTCTCTTACAAACAAATCTTGTGCTTGGTGGTTGAAGGTGCTGAAGACTCACCTGCTTCTAGCACCTTGACTAGTAAAAACTCCTCGGCCACCAACACCAAGTCAATAATAACTTGTCTTACAAACAAATCTTGTGTTTGGTGGTTGAAGGTGCTGAAGACTCGCCTGCTTCTAGCACCTTGACTTATAAAAACTCCTCGGCCGCTAACACCAAGTCAATAATAACTTCTCTTACAAACAAATCTTGTGCTTGATGGTTGAAGGTGCTGAAGACTCACTTGCTTCTTGCACCTTGATTTGTAAAAACTCCTCCACTACCAACACCAAGTCAATAATAACTTGTCTTACAAGCAATTCTTGTGTTTGGTGGTTGAAGGTGCTGAAGACTCACCTGCTTCTAGCACCTTGACTAATAAAAACTCCTCGGCCACCAACACCAAGTCAATAATAACTTGTCTTAGAAACAAATCTTGTGTTTGGTGGTTGAAGGTGCTGAAGACTCACCTGCTACTAGCACCTTGACTTATAAAAACTCCTCGACCACCACCACCAAGTCAATAATAACTTGTCTTACAAGCAATTCTTGTGTTTGGTGGTTGAAGGTGCTGAAGACTCACCTGCTTCTAGCACCTTGACTAATAAAAACTCCTCGGCCACCAACACCAAGTCAATAATAACTTCTCTTACAAACAAATCTTGTGCTTGATGGTTGAAGGTGCTGAAAACTCACTTGCTTCTAGCACCTTGACTTGTAAAAACTCCTCGGCCACCAACACCAAGTCAATAATAACTTGTCTTACAAACAAATCTTGTGTTTGGTGGTTGAAGGTGCTGAAGACTCGCCTGCTTCTAGCACCTTGACTTATAAAAACTCCTCGGCCGCTAACACCAAGTCAATAATAACTTCTCTTACAAACAAATCTTGTGCTTGATGGTTGAAGGTGCTGAAGACTCACCTGCTTCTAGCACCTTGACTAGTAAAAACTCCTCGGCCACCACCACCAAGTCAATAATAACTTATCTTACAAGCAATTCTTGTGTTTGGTGGTTGAAGGTGCTGAAGACTCACCTGCTACTAGCACCTTGACTAATAAAAACTCCTCGGTCACCAACACCAAGTCAATAATAACTTGTCTTACAAACAAATCTTGTGTTTGGTGGTTGAAGGTGCTGAAGATCTCGCCTGCTTCTAGCACCTTGACTAATAAAAACTCCTCGGCCACCAACACCAAGTCAATAATAACTTCTCTTACAAACAAATCTTGTGCTTGGTGGTTGAAGGTGCTGAAGACTCACCTGCTTCTAGCACCTTGACTAGTAAAAACTCCTCGGCCACCAACACCAAGTCAATAATAACTTGTCTTACAAACAAATCTTGTGTTTGGTGGTTGAAGGTGCTGAAGACTCACCTGCTACTAGCACCTTGACTTATAAAAACTCCTCGACCACCACCACCAAGTCAATAATAACTTGTCTTACAAACAAATCTTGTGTTTGGTGGTTGAAGGTGCTGAAGACTCGCCTGCTTCTAGCACCTTGACTTATAAAAACTCCTCGGCTACCAACACCAAGTCAATAATAAATTGTCTTACAAACAAATCTTGTGTTTGGTGGTTGAAGGTGCTTTTTGTGTTTATGCTGTTCAAAGTTGATTTTTGTAAATTGAAGTAAAATAAATCTTTTTGTGTATAGAGAACGCAGGGAGCGAGAAGTTGCCCTGAATCAGTTGAAAGCTCTCGCTGAAGAGAAAAAAGCTCAAGCTGAAAGAGTCGAACGCAGGGTTAGAAATTTACTACTTTTCTGTTTCTATTCATAAAATATTTTCTAGCTTCAAAGAGCACAAGCTCAGGAACAAGAGACGCTTGGAGATCCATCTAAACATCAAATGACTGAAGAAGATAAAGAGAAGAAGATTTCGTCTTATGAAGAAGCGTTTTTGTGCATTAAGGAAGCGACTGGAGTCTCAGGGATTCAGGTTTTACTTCATGAGAGTTGATTTAAAACTCACAGATTTTATTTTAGGAGGTTGTAACGAGATTCCGTTCTCAAGGAGAGACACAAAAGCATCTTGAAGAGCTAAAAAAGGAAAATATTACGCATGTGTCCTTAATCTTTTATCTTCTTCTGAAGAGAAGTTATTGAAACTTCTAGAAGATCTTGACGGCAGTGAACTACCTTCAATTCTACGTCAAATAGGAGATAATGAGGTTCGAATTTAACTTTTGAAAAACTTTTATTTTCAAACTTTTTTTCAATTTCAAAGTTTGATTGAAACAAAACTTCCTTCTTAAAACACCAGAATTGTTTTACCAACAACAACTAAAATTGATACATTCGAAGGTTTGCAGAACAAACTCCCCAACAAATTAATAATAGTTGAATATCCTCAGATGAGGAAGATAGTGATGATGACACAGCAGCTCCTACAAAAGCTGATCTAAAGCGAAGAGCGCAGCAATTAATTGAAGCCAAAATAAAAAAGGCCGAAATCGTCCACGAAGAAAGAAATGATTTATCTTTTTGTCTAATATATTTTCGCGCATTTATCTTAACAACTTAATTATATGTTAGAGTAAATAGTATCTGAGCTTTTTTGCTTTTTTAAAGTTTCTTCTTTCTGCCACGCTTAATCACTATCAACGAGCAATTTAAAAACCTCTAAAACCGATTTTCATTACTATTTACAACAATCTTATATTCTTATTTTGTAGATAAAGCAGATGTTAAAAAGATCTAGTTAGATCTAAATATTGATTTTTTAAATAAATTCTTTATCATGTTTTTATCATTTGAAGAAAATAAATTTTTGAAAATAAAAATGTGATCCAAAAAAGAGTCTTTTAAAGATAATGTCTTTAAATATTAAATCTTCGATATGCTGCTACAATTACCAATAGTTTTTCAGGGTCGGTATCTGATTACAATCAATTTAAAACTTTTAAACTTGAAAGTTTTGTTCTTATTTAATTGATTTTTAGATTTTAACATTCTAACTTATTCTTCAATAATTTCTTTTCAGTTTTATTACTTTATTTTATAATTCAGTTTAATTTTTTAAATTATTTTAATAACTAAATATTTATTAGATTATTTTTTATAACTAAGAAATGTTGAATAATCAAATTATTCAAATTCTGCTTGAAATTTATATATTATCGAAATTAAACTCAAAATTAACGTCAAATTGAAAAGTCGAACATTTACTAATAATCGAAAAAGGTAAAAGATGGGAAATATTTGATAACAGTAAAGATTTGGTTAAGATGCGTAGTTTTGTGAGTGATATCAAACAATGAAATTAGGTTACAAGTAAAAAAGAAGTCAGAAAAGTTCTAAATTTAATTAAGCATCAAAACTTTTACGTAGTATGTGCGCTGTTACCAATTTGAATTTCAGCTCCTTGATTTTTTCAAAGTATTTTTAGTGAACTTTTCAAATTCTTTTGATGTTATTCCTAATGCACCAATTACAACTGGAAGTATTTTAGTATTCACTTTCCATCTTCGGATCTTAATTTCTTTGTTTTAACTTTTTTTGATTTATTTAATTATTACAATTTAATTTAATTCATAATCATCTATTCAGTTTATTTAATTCCAAAGTCATATTTAAATAAATGACAAAAACAAGTAGATCTCTTTAATTTAGAAACAAACAAATTTATTTTTAGAGTTTTCTTTAAGCTGAGTAGCATCAACTATAGAAAAACTTGTCTTTACAAACCAACTCTGCTCCTAGCAGCACGCAATTAAACACCTACTCTGATAGAATGGTAGACGCATATTTATAAAACGTAGTCTTAGATGTCTTATAGTTATAAACTATCACAATTTTATCAAAATCTTGCCGGTTTATGCTAATTTATCTATATTAAAAGTATTTCAAGATAGCCTAGAGACTGATTATGAAAAGTTTAAGAACCAGCGATCTTAAGATTAGATGTAAGCTCTTCAACTAACTGTTTGTAAATTCATTATTAGTTTTGTCTTTGCTAATTATTATTATGGAAAAATTGTAGCTGATCACGTTAGGCTATTTAACCAAATATTTTTACAAAAGTGTTTTTGAGTTTTGGTTATTGAGTTGTTTAAAATGATTTGATAATAATGAAAGATAAAAGAAATATTCAATTAATCAAGATGACTAATTCTTTTAATATTAATAACGAGCTAACTTGAATTATTTTGACAACGATATTAGCATCTATGACGTAATAACCAATATTTCATAACTCGCTTGTAAAAAAGTTTTTCTTTTAATTGTCTACTTTATTGAGGTTTGTACATCGATCTTTTAAAACTTAATTAAATTAAAATAAATAAGTAAATCTTTCAAAGTTTTTAATTATATTTGAGAATTATGAAATATTCTTGATTAAATTATTAATTTAGAAAGTTACTGAAAAACTTAGTATCGATTAATACTTTATATCAATTTTAAAGTAGAAATTATGCAATTATTCTATTTAATTTTTAATGTTTAGGTTAGATATTTTGAGATCGCTAACAAAGTTGTTAGTAATCTCAAATTGTTTCTTTGAATACTTTCAAATGTTATTAAGCAGTTTTAGTTTGCTCTTATTTTAAAATATGTGAAAATACTAGGATATAATTAATAGCTTTCATCGCTAACTAAGTTAATTTTAAAAGTTTATAATTAAAAAGTAGTTGTTAACATTAATTTTTTGTCGTGCTATTTAAAAATATCTTTTCATCAGATAGAATTATTTATTTTTCGAGATGGATAAGCAACTAGACTTACTTAGTAAGTATTTTTCAATCTAACATATTCTTTTTAAACCTTGTAATAAAGTTATACAAGTATCATTAACACTTTGTAGTTCATGAGTAAATGTTATTCTTATGATTTCAGATCATACTATGGAAGTTCACTTATATGAAGTGAATCACCTACATTTAAACGAAATCTTTTTTCAACTGGTAAGTAAATAAACTTATTAACTTTATTAATACCACTTTGTAATAACTATTGTATAGTGTATAACAAGCTTGCTTTGTTTAAATTAACTAATTTTTTATATTTCAGCCAAAATTAGTATTGTTTGAAATATCATTGTTTGGTAAGTTTACTTTTGTTTTAAATAGTTATATTTTAAATTAAATGTCTTAACGCAACTGATCAACAGTTTTTAAAACTACATTTTTATTTAAAGGTAATTTTGAACAAACGAAATTTAAAGGTTAGAGAATTAATTAATTGATTGTAACCTCATATATTAACATATAAAAAATTTTAGGTACAATTCAACAAAATGTTTTTAACCTGCAACAGTGGAAATGTTTGTTGGTAAATTGATTTATTTCAATTATTAAGTTAAAAACACCTAATAATTTATCAAATATTTACTTTTTCAAGTTTATTTAATTATATTTGATTCAATAATCCTTTGAATAAATTCTTTTTTAATTTAATGATTCTGTTAAAAAGTAAAAATAACTTATGCTTTTATTTTTAGTTGGAATACATGAAGCACCTAAGTAAGTGTAGCAGACAAAATGTTTGTTCTAAAAATAATAAATTTAATCTGATTTTTCTGAAACTTGTTACCTTATGGTCATAGTTTTGTAAATATTTTCAATTAAAAAGTAGAATTTTAAGTTTTAATACAAAATTAAAAGATGGTGCTCTCTTAAGGCACCTTCCTTCACATTTATTGTAATAAATAAATAAATAAATAAAAATATTTTCAGCTGTTAACAAAGTTGTTGTTGGAGATATTGTTGAAAATGCTATAGACTATACAGTGAGTTAAATAAACATTTTCTTTACTGATAACACTTGCTTGTCTTTTGTAGTAGTTTTAAGACTGATTGGTAAATAGATTTTTAGTATTTTATCAGAAAGTATTTGATTCATCCTTATTCATACTTAATGCAAATTAATAAATGATAACAGTTGACTAAATAAGTGATTACAGTTTTTGTTTAACTCTATTTGATGTAGGAAACCTCATCAATTGTTGAAGTTATTGAAGAAGAAAACGAAATGGTAAATTTTAACCGTTGATATAAAATATGTACATTATAAAACTATTTGTTTATTTTTTTAACTATATAAAAGATTAATTATTCATCTTTAATAAAATAATAATGGTCATATTGAAATTAAATCAGCTTAAAATCAAATATTTGTTGAGCTTTCAATACTTTTAAAACAAAATAATTTAAGTAGAAGTAAAATATGTAAACTGGGAAATATTTTTCAGTTGACTGATTTGGAAGATGGTGGTGATGATTTGAAACCTTCCAGCGTGAGTTTCTGTTTCTTCTAGATTCAGTTTGTCCGTGATTCTAATTTAAAAGTCTTCATCCGTTTGTTAAATTGATTGTATTAATGTTTGTGAAACAAATTTAACTTCTTTTGCTGCTTCACTTGCTTTTGTATAATTTGAGTATCAATCGCTTTTATTTTATATAAAAACAGTAATTTCAGTTTTTTAAAAACCAAACATTTATAACAATTATACAGAGACACAAAATATAAAACTCAAATAAACTCAAATAAAATATATCAAACATATACCAAAACCAGCTTTCTTTCTAGCTATGATGTGTTAGCGAAAAACATATTTAAAGTTCTGCTTACTTTAAATTAAGGTTCAATGTCAGTCTTTTATTTAAGGTGGTTTTCCGATTTTAGCATTAGTTTAAATTGTTTAAACTATTAGTTTTAAAGTTATGTTTAAGCTTCTAAAAAAATTTGAAACTGATGGTTGTAGTTTAAAGTCAACAAGATTGTAATCAAATTAATTATTTTACGAAACAAAATTATATTTTGTAGTTTGATAAATGATAAACCATAAAAATACTTTAATTAAACCACTAACTTATTCCAAAAAAAGTAGTAAAATATATTTGAGTAGTTTAAAAATGGTTGTCAATACATATTTTCTTTAGTTATTAGAGTTACTCAAGGAATGTGACAGTGACAGCTCTTCAATCTCCTCATGGGTTAGTTTCTGTGATTAATTTATCATCACCCATTTTGTTTATTAAATCTTATATGTACTTTTTGTTTCTAAGAACTTTTTTCAAGTTATGATAGCTGAATTAAATACTTGGTTTTTATACAATGATATCAAAATTTTTTTGCTACTTTCAAAAGATAAAACATAAAATTGTATTTTTTAGGAAACCGATTGCTCAGAAACCAACAATAATTTGGTGAATCCAGTTTTGGTAAGTATTAATTTGATCGTAAACCTAATTTAATTTGTTTTTAATGTAAATTTTCAATGTTACAACATACTGAAAATATTTATTTATGATTTTAGACTGAAAACAATGAAATGAAAAGCAAAGTCACTGCGATAATTTCAGAACCTAATACAGTTAGTGAAAAATTACCATTTCTATTTGTTTCTTTGATCTAAAAACTAAAATATTGTAAATTTTAATGTTAAAAAGTTATTGAAATAACTATTACAGATCTAAATACAAGTTACTGATTTAATTTTTGAGTAAATTTATTGATAATATAGAAGATAATCTTATACAAGCTGATTTGATTGCTTTCAGACAAAGAGCAAACCATTATAGCTTCTTTTCAAGAACTCACTAGATTGTCATTATCATACTACAGATTATTTAAAATTTCATTCATTAATAGTTTAGAAATAAAAAATTTATGATTTAACTTCAATTCATTTTTAATTTAATCAAACTAATTTTCATTTTTATTAACAGTTTTGATATAAAAAAGAATATAATTTAAAATTTAATTGCTTGTACCTATGTTGCTATTTCTTTGTATATTTGTACTATATTAAAATACAAACAGATTAATTTTTCTTTCATTCTTTTCAGGACCAAAGCATAGGTGATAATAGCAATATTCAAAATGTTGAAAGCAAACCAGTTAGTTTTGATTTAATATTGATATTACAATGGTTTTACTTCACAAGTTTTTTTTTGATTTAAAGATAAATTCACTGTAAAATTACTGAACAAAATTAAAGTAATAAATTTATTATAACTACTTTAGAAATGTTTTATAAATTACTTCTTCAAAATAAAATTAATATTATTTTTGCTCTCAACTTTATTTAAATTTCAATCATTTTTTTCAGGATCAAAATATCCCATATGAAGAACCTAAGAATATAAATGTTGAAAGCAAACCGGTAAGTTTGGTTATTTGGTTTTTGTTTATCAGATATAAATGTGTAACTTTTGAGAAATTATTGATAACAAGTTAATGTTTATATAAAAATGAGTCTTCTCAATTATAAATTTAAGTTGTTCAATGCAGGAAACGGCTTTCGAGATTTTCAAGAGAAATTTGTTGAGAATAAGAGCTGTAAGTAAAAACTTATACGTGATTTTGAATATAACGTAAAAAATTTAAAACAATTAATTTCTATCTCTCCATAAACTCTTAAAATCTCTGAATTTCATTTTAATGAATTTAAATTCTTTTTTATAGTCATGAATTACGTTAAATAAAGTAAAATTAACTATTTTACATAGACAAAATTAAATCTTATAACTTGAAAAATGATAAACTTGAAAATACCTTATTCAAACCATTAACTTATTACAGAAAAGTAGTAAAGTAAATTTGAACAATTTTCATATAGTTTTTAACAAATTCTTTCTTTAGGAACAAAAAGCTAAAAAGGAAAGTCAAAGTGACAAGAGTTCAATCTCCTCATTGGTTAGTTTCTGTGATTAATTTATCATCAGTCATTTTGTTTATAAGTTCTGATGTATAGTTTTTGTTAGTCATAACTTTGGTTCAAGTTATATAAATTAGATTAAATAATTGTTGTTTTCATGAAACGATCAAATATTTTTTTCTTTTTGCTAATTTATAAGAAAAATAACTCTAAAAAAATATGTGTAAGTTAACACAAATACCTGATGTTAAATAGAACATAAAAATGTAAAGCAATTAATTTCTAGCTCTCAATAAAATTTATTACCTCTGAATTTTGTTTTAATAAATTTAAAACACTTTTTTAGTCATGAATTAAGTTAAATAAAATCAAATTAACTACTTTACAAGAACAAAATTAAATCTTATAACTTGAAAAATGATAAAACATAAAAATACTTTATTGAAACAACTAACTTATTACAGTAAACTAGTAAAATAAATTTTAATAATTTTCATATAGTTTTTAACAAATATTTTCTGTAGGAATCAAATGCTAGCAAGAAAAGTCAAAGTGACATCTGGTCAATCTCCTCATTGGTTAGTTTCTGTGATTAATTTATCATCAGTCATTTTGTTTATTAATTCTTAAAAAGGGTTTTTTTTAGTTATAACTATATTTTAGGTTAAATAAATTTAATTAGATAATAGTTGTTTCCATGAAAACATCAAATAAGTTGTTTTTGTTACTTTCAAATAATAAAAGATAAACTTTTTTTTTTTAGAAAGCTGATAGCGAAGAAACCAACAATAATTTGGTGAATCCAGTTTTGGTAAGTACTAATTTGATCCTAAACCTAATTTCTTTTATTTTAGATATAAATTTGCCTTATTAAAACTTACTGAAAATATTTATTTATGATTTTAGATTGAAAACGATAAAATGAGAAGCAAAGTCACTTCGATAATTTCAGAACCGGATGCAGTAAGTGAAAATTGATTATTTCTTTTTGTTCTTTAGACCAAAACCAAGATTATTGTAAATTTTAATAATAAAATTTATTTAGATTTAACTATTAAGGATATAAATACAAGTTACTGATGTAATTTTTCATTAAATTTATTTATAATATAGAAGATAATCTTATAGAAACTGGTTTAATAGCTTTTAGACAAAGAGTAAAACCATTTTAGTTTCGTTTCAAAAACTTACTAGATTGTCATTATCATACAATAGAATATTTAATATTTCATTCAATTAATTGTTTCAAAATAATTTATTGATTTTAAACTTTTTGATTTAACTTCAGTTTGTTGTTAAATTAATCAAACTAATTTTCATTTTCCTTTAAAGTTTTGACATAAAAGAAAACATAACGTAATAATCATTTGTCTGTATCTCTGTTGCAGATTTGTTTGCTGTTTTTACTATATTAAAATTATAACTGATTAATTATTATTTTATTTTTTTCAGAAACATGGTATAGATGATAATAACAATATTCAAAATGTTGAAAGCAAACCAGTTAGTTGTGATCTAGTGTTGATATTATAATATTTTTACTTTACAAGTTTTTTCTGATTTAAATATTAACTCTCTGTAAAATTCTTCTAAGAAAATCAAACTAATAAAATTATTGTCACTACATTAGACAACTTTTATAAATTACGACTTCAACATAAAATCAATCTTACTTTTTCTCTCAATTTCATTTAAATGTTAATTATTTTTTTCAGGATCAAAATATCCCAGATGAAAAACCTAAGAATATTATTATTGAAAGCAAACCGGTAAGTTTCGTTATTTAGCTTTTCTTTGTCAGTTACATAAATGACTCTTTATAATTATTATTGACAAGTTATTGTTTGCATCAAAATTTGATGCTTCTCAAGATAAATTGTAAATTTAAGTTGTTCAATACAAGAAAACGTATTTGAAACTTATAAAAAGATAACTCGAAAAAGTTATCTGTAAATTAACACTATTACATTATGTTAAATATAACGTACAAAATTTACAGTAATTAATTTCTACCTCTCTATAAACGATTAATTTCTCTGATTTTAGTTTTAATGGAGTTTAAATTATTCTTTTAGTCATGAATTAAGTTAAATAAAATCAAATTAACTACCTTACAAAAACAAAATTTAATCGTATAACATTAAAAAGAAAAAAAACTAGAAAACACCTTTTTAAAACCACTAACGATTTTCATAATAGTAGTAAAATAAATTTGAACAGTTTTCTTACAGTTTTTAACAAATATTTTCTTTAGAAATCAAATGCTATCAAGAAATGTGACAGTGACAAATGTTCAATGTCCTCATTGGTTAGTTTCTGTGATTAATTTATCATCAGTCATTTTGTTTATTAATTATTGTATATAGTTTTTGTTAGTCAAAATTTTACTTCAAGTTATATAAATTTAATTAAATAATAGTTGTTTTCATGAGAAAAATGAACAATTTTTTAACATTTACAACTTTCAAAAGATAAAAGATAACGTTTTTTTGTAGAAAACCGATTGCGGAGAAACCAGCAATAATTTGGTGAATCCAGATTTGGTAAATAATAATTTGATCTTAAAACTAATTTCTTTTGTTTTAAATATAAATTTGCCTTATTAAAACTTACTTCGAATATTTGTTTTGATTTTAGATTGAAAACGATGAAATAGAAAGCAAAGTCACTTCGATAATTTCAGAACCTGATACAGTTAGTGAAAATGATTGTTTCTATTTGTTGTTCTATTTAAAAATATATCTTCCTGTTTTTATAAACAGGTTTAATAAAAAAAAATTATTAATGAAAATTTAGTTATTTGTACTATATTAAATTAAAGTTGATTAATTAGTTCTTTATTTTTTTCAGAAACAAAGCATAGTTGATAATAGCAATATTCAAAATGTTGAAAGCAAACCAGTTAGTTGTGATTTAATGTTGATATTATAATGGTTTTATTTGAAAAGTTTTTTTCGGATTTAAATAATAATTCTATTCAATATTTCTGTGAAAATATTTAACTAATAAAATTATTGTCACTACTTTAGACAACTTTTTTAATTACGACTTGAATATAGAATTAATATTATTTTTTCAGTCAACTTCATTTGAACCTTAATTTTTTTATTCAGGATCAAAATATCCCAGATGAAGAACCTAAGAATATAAATGTTGAAAACAAACCAGTAAGTATGATTTCGTTTATCAGTTACATATATGATTGTTTATAATTATTATTAACAAATTAATGTTTATAGTGAAAATGATTTTTCTTAAATTAAATTGTAAAATTAAGTTGTTCAATGCAGAAAAACAAGGTTGAAACTGGGAAAAAAGATGCCATCAAAAAATTATCTGTAAGTTAAGACTGATACATGATGCTAAATATTAATTAAAGAATATTGAAGCAATTAATTTCTATTTAACAAAATTTTAATTTCTTTGAATTTTATTTTATTAAATTAGGAATCTTTAGTTCTATAAAATGAATTAAATAGAGTATTTAATTTACAAAACAATTTGCAGAAGAAGAAGAGATTTAGAAACCTTTTGATTCGAGTTTTTACTTGTGGATGTGTAAGAAAATGTAAACTGAAAGTTTATCTTTTATTTGATTTACTTATTTTATTTCTCAGTAATTTCGAAAACCTATTCTATTTCTTATTTATTTGAAAACCTTACTTTTGTGATACAATTTACCAATATAAAAAACATTCTATAATCTATTTGCTGTTATCATTTAATTTTAATTGAAAATAAAACTTCTGTTTGTTTATTTTATTTTTCATTTTCAGAAGCTGTAGTTGAATGATGGAACTGAATTGGAAATATGTTTCCTACATCTGCTGATAAACAAATTTCATTTATTTTGAGAAGATTTGTCGAGTTAAATGCTGACGTAAATGTGACAATATTCATTCTTGTACCGTTTACATCCGACTATAAACACTATTCAAATCTTAAACATTATTTGTCGAAGCGTATCAGAATAAACAAAAATCTTTCTTAGACTTTTCTTGGTTTTTGTTTTTGGTTTCAAAAGTATACAAAAATTTCATCAGATATTTTGTAATATAACTTTTCCTCAGATTCTAGATAACTCTGACAGCTTTCAAAGTATTTATAGATGTTACAAAATTAACGAAAAATGAATTATTAAATAATGAGTGCAATCAATGTTCTCATCTTTTCAATCTAACATAAACTTGTTTATAAAACTTGTAAAGGTTTTCTTTAAAGAATTGACTTTTCAGCCAATGACACAATCAGGTCGCTGGATTCATTTATTTTTGATATCTAAATAAATACAAACTCTACTTAATATTACTAATGTATCAAAAAACTATGATCAGATAAACTTCTAGAATTTGATTCAAGTATTTAAAGAAAAGTCCAGCTTTTATGTCTATCCCTGTCAGAGTACTTACCTTCTTGTCTAAGAGGAACTTGTATTAATATTTATGTATTACTAAAAAACAAGTTTTATGAATTTAGAATTTTTATCTAAATTTGAAAAAATGTCTATAAAAATGTAATTATTATAGAATGTTTTTAATTTTACTAGAAAAATTGACAAATGAATAAATTGTAAGTTACCAAAATAAACTCCCCGTCGGGGAATCGAACCCCGGTCTCCCGCGTGACAGGCGGGGATACTCACCACTATACTAACGAGGATACCGAACATGGCCAGTACGGGGATCGAACCCGCGACATTCGCGTTATTAGCACGACGCTCTAACCAACTGAGCTAACCGGCCACGATAATCGTTAAGAATTTGTAATTTATTCCAAATATGTTTACTTAATTTGAAACTTATTCTTTCCAAATATAAATAAGTTTATCATATTTATATTTCATATAATCCCTAGCCATGTGATCCATATGAAGGTAGCTAATATAGTATTTATAATTGTATTATTATTGATATAACTTTATTTATATAAATCTAGTTATCTAGTAGCTTTGAAAGCGTATAAAAAATGCTTTAGTCGCTCAAGTGATATCGCCAAACATTTGCTTAAAGAGTTAATAATGTATAAATGAACGTAGCTAAGACTTCTAAATTTTATCTATTTGAATAAAGTAAGTGTCTATTAGGAGTAATCTCCTATTTTTTTTTCAATCAAACATAAAATTAATGCTAGTAATTGATAATATAGAAACTGTTTATCAAAAAATAATGAAGTGAATAAAAGCGATTTTTGATTTGGTGGTAATTGAGATATGTACGTGAAACTTAGCTTTTATTATTTATTAATTATTTAATCTATATAACCAATGATACAAACTTTGTAACTTTTTCATTATGAAAGTAAATGTTTATTCAATAAAATTTTAAAAGTTCTTATGGACCTTAATTTCAATTTAATAAAATTGTATATTTAGAGCAGCTTAACGTTTGAAAATGTTTGTTAATATACAAATTACTCGAAAAAGTCAAATTAAAGTTAAAAAAGAAAACAGTAGAAACATGCGATGCATGTAGAGTATTTTTCTACAGCTGGTGGAATTACAGAGAAACATTTGTTTGTGAAAGTTCAGGGGTATGTCCATTAAATTCATCCAATAGAAGTATATGATACTCATACTACCGAATAAAAAAGTGACTTAGTAATGGAATGAATGAGGGCTAGCAGAAAAAACAATTAGTGCTTCCGAAAAGATAAATCGAAAGGGAGAAGCAAGAAGAAAGTCGATCCCAAACATGTAAGTTGAATTTATTTTGGTTAAAATCAAACTGATACTTTATTTTTCATGTTCAGTACTTGCTAGAAGAAATGAACCGTTTCTTAAGCGGTGAGTTTCCAAAACACCTTATTAGTAATTTATTGTTACTGTTGCTAGTAATGCTAATCAATCTATGAATACTTCTCTGATCATACCATCGCTGTGTTTTGCTGCAGTGACATTCTTGACGAGCAAACCTTTCATTTAGTTTTTGTACATACAACTGCTTCAGCGTCGCTTCTGTTTTTACATAAATCTGACAGCACTGAAATTACCCATTGTGGGTGGCGCGCTTAACAAGATGAAATGTAAACTTCCATTTACTTTTACCTTAGTTTTGTTTAATATTATTTATTCAACCAAGTGGTTGTAATCTGTAAGTTTGCTGCCAGGAATTTCAATTAATATTCAGATAGTTTCACAAAACTACTGCTGCAATAGTAGCCAGTAACGTAAAAATAAAACGTCTACAATTAGATCTAAAACTTACTACCATAATTCATAAACATCGTCTAGCGGAAAGTAAAAAAACATATATTCAAAAAGCTCAAGAAAACTTTTACAATTTCAAAGAAATTATTTTTAGCTTTTTGCCAAAATATAAGTATAGTCATAAGGCTTTATCTAATATCAATATAATATCGATTTATATAAACAGAAATAGCAAAGAAATCACTTTATATGATTTTACAAAATTGTTAACAATAAAACTTTCTATTCATCAGTTCTTAAATTGAAAATATAATATTGAAATGATTACAGTTTGAACAAAATGATTGAATAATTTGATGTGAATTCATAATATTTATTTATAACTTAAGTTAACAAAGATAATACTACTTCTTAGCTGAACCTAAATCTTAATGCCTGGTGTAAGTTGTAAAGTAGAATATTGTCAGAACTTTTTGAAATTAGTATATGTACTATTTTTGTCTAATAAATTATTTAACTACAGCCTGATTTTTAGCAGCTCCTGATTTTGTAGATTAATCAGCTAGAAAATGAACAATTTTGAAATGAATAAATATTCTGAATGTGTGAAAGTTTTAGATGTTGGAGGAAAAACGTCTTTCATATTGCAAGGTAGTCCAATTGATTACATTTTTACAAGCCCGGCAGGAAATGAGCTTTTAGAACTTCACCTTAAGTACCAAGATAAAGATTTTGATGGATTTGATTGTTTTTCTGATTCACTTGTGAAAGATAATATTTTGTCAGCAAGATTTGTTTACTGGAAATACGAAATATCTGGATTAGTAAAGGTTTAAAAATTGAAAGATTTTAAAGCCAGCAGTAACTCACGTGATCTTACTATACTGAGAATATTCTTTCAAATTGGAACAAAGTTTTCTTTTACAAAGGACAAATCTGTAGAAAGCCATTTTGTTGCTTTAGAGTTATTGAAACATTGTCTGTTGATTGCTGATAAATTCAAACCAACTAAAACCATAATGAAATACAAATTATCTGCGTTCTCATTTTTTATAGTACAGATTTTGGATGTATTCGGCAATATGTACGGAACTAAACTCTTCTATATAAGTGGCATATTTGTTAGATTAATCAAAAACATTGTTTTTTTTAACTTTAATTTGACTTTTTCGAGTAATTTTTATATTAAGCAAACATTTTCAAACGTTAAGCTGCTCTAAATATAAAATTCTAATAAATTGAAATTAAGTTCCATAAGAATTTTTAAAATTTTATTGAATAAACATTTACTTTCATAATGAAAAAGTTACAAAGTTTCTATCATTGCTTATATAGATTAAATAATTAAAAAATAATAACAGCTAAGTTTCACGTACATATCTCCATTACCACCAATTCAAAAATCGCTTTTAATTCACTTCATTATTTTTTGATAAACAGTTTCTATATTATCAATTACTAGCATTAAATTTATGTTTGATTGAAAAAAAAAATAGGAGATTACTCCTGATAGACACTTACCTTATTCAAATAGATAGAATTTAGAAGTCTTAGCTACGTACATATAAACATTAATAAGTCTTTGAGCAAATGTTTGGCGATATCACTTGGGCGACTAAAGCATTTTTGACGCACTTTTAACTCTACCATTTAAGTTTTGCGCATTTAATTTTTTGTTTGATTGAAAAAAATAGGAGATTACTCCTGATAGACACTTACCTTATTCAAATAGATAAAATTTAGAAGTCCTAGCTACGTTCATTTATACATTATTAAATCTTTAAGCAAATGTTTGGCGATATCACTTGGCCGACTAAAGAATTTTTGATACTCTTTCAAAGCTACTAGATAACTAGATTTATATAAATAAAATTATATTAATAATAATACAATTATAAATACTATATTAGCTACCTTCATATGGATCACATGGCCAGGGATTATATGAAATATAAATATGATAAATATATTTATATTTGGAAAGAATAAGTTTCAAATTAAGTAAACATATTTGGAATAAATTACAAATTCTAAATGATTATCGTGGCCGGTTAGCTCAGTTGGTTAAAGCGTCGTGCTAATAACGCGAATGTCGCGGGTTCGATCCCCGTACTGGCCATGTTCGGTATCCTCGTTAGTATAGTGGTGAGTATCCCCGCCTGTCACGCGGGAGACCGGGGTTCGATTCCCCGACGGGGAGTTCATTTTGGTACCTGACAATTTATTCATTTTTCAATTTTTTAGTAAAATTAAAAACAGTTTTTAACTTTTTATAATAATTACATTTTTATAGACATTTATACAAATTTAGATAAAAATTATAAATTCATAAAAGTTGTTTTTTAGTAATACATAAATATTAATACAAGTTCTTCGTAGACAAGAAGGTAAGTACTCTGACAGGGATAGACATAAAAGCTGGACTTTTCTTCAAATACTTGTATCAAATACTAGAAGTTTATCTGACCGTAGTTTTTTGATACATTAGTAATATTAAGTAGAGTTTGTATTTATTTAGAAATCAAAAATAAATGAATCCAGCGACCTGATTGTGTCATTGGCTGAAAAGTCACTTCTTTAAAGAAAACCTTTACAAGTTTTATAAAGAAGATTATGTTAGATTGAAAAGATGAGAACATTGACTGCACTCATTAATTATTAATTAATTCCTCGTTAATTATGTAACATCTATAAATACTTTGAAAGCTGTCAGAGTTATCTAGAATCTGAGAAAAAGTTATATTACAAAATATCTGATGAAATTTTTGTATACTTTTGCAACCAAAAACAAAAACCAAGAAAAGTCTAAGAACGATTTTTGTTTATTCTGATACGCTTCGACAAATAATGTTTAAGAGTTTAATAGTGTTTATAATCAAATGTAAACGGTACAAGAATGACTATTATCACATTTACGTCAGCAATTAACTCGACAAAACTTCTCAAAATAAATGAAATTTGTTTATCAGCAGATGTACAAAACATAATTCCAATTCAATTCCATTATTCGACTACAGCTTCTAAAAATGAAAAATTAAATAAATAAACAAAAGTTTTATTTTCAATTAAAATTAAATGATAAAAGCAAATAGATTATAGAATGTTTTTTATATTGGTAAATTGTATCACAAAAGTAAGGTTTTCAAATAAATAAGAAATAGAATAGGTTTTCGAAATTACTGAGAAATAAAATAAGTAAATCAAATAAAAGATAAACTTTCAGTTTACATTTTCTTACACATCCACAAGTAAAAACTCGAATCAAAAGGTTTCTAAATCTCTTCTTCTTCTGCAAATTGTTTTGTAAATTAAATACTCTATTTAATTCATTTTATAGAACTAAAGATTCTTATTTTAATAAAATAAAATTCAAAGAAATTAAAATTTTGTTAAATAGAAATTAATTGCTTCAATATTCTTTAATTAATATTTAGCATCATGTATCAGTCTTAACTTACAGATAATTTTTTGATGGCATCTTTTTTCCCAGTTTCAACCTTGTTTTTCTGCATTGAACAACTTAATTTTACAATTTAATTTAAGAAAAATCATTTTCACTATAAACATTAATTTGTTAATAATAATTATAAACAATCATATATGTAACTGATAAACGAAATCATACTTACTGGTTTGTTTTCAACATTTATATTCTTAGGTTCTTCATCTGGGATATTTTGATCCTGAATAAAAAAATTAAGGTTCAAATGAAGTTGACTGAAAAAATAATATTAATTCTATATTCAAGTCGTAATTAAAAAAGTTGTCTAAAGTAGTGACAATAATTTTATTAGTTAAATATTTTCACAGAAATATTGAATAGAATTATTATTTAAATCAGAAAAAAACTTTTCAAATAAAACCATTATAATATCAACATTAAATCACAACTAACTGGTTTGCTTTCAACATTTTGAATATTGCTATTATCAACTATGCTTTGTTTCTGAAAAAAATAAAGAACTAATTAATCAACTTTAATTTAATATAGTACAAATAACTAAATTTTCATTAATAATTTTTTTTTATTAAACCTGTTTATAAAAACAGGAAGATATATTTTTAAATAGAACAACAAATAGAAACAATCATTTTCACTAACTGTATCAGGTTCTGAAATTATCGAAGTGACTTTGCTTTTTATTTCATCGTTTTCAATCTAAAATCATAAATAAATATTCGAAGTAAGTTTTAAGAAGGCAAATTTATATTTAAAACAAAATAAATTAGGTTTAGGATCAAATTAATATTTACCAAATCTGGATTCACCAAATTATTGCTGGTTTCTCCGCAATCGGTTTTCTACAAAAAAACGTTATCTTTTATCTTTTGAAAGTTGTAAATGTTAAAAAATTGTTCATTTTTCTCATGAAAACAACTATTATTTAATTAAATTTTTATAACTTGAAGTAAAATTATGACTAACAAAAACTATATACAATAATTAATAAACAAAATGACTGATGATAAATTAATCACAGAAACTAACCAATGAGGACATTGAACATTTGTCACTGTCACATTTCTTGATAGCATTTGATTTCTAAAGAAAATATTTTTAAAAACTGTAAGAAAACTGTTCAAATTTATTTTACTACTATTATGAAAATCGTTAGTGGTTTTAAAAAGGTGTTTTCTAGTTTTTTTTCTTTTTAATGTTATACGATTAAATTTTGTTTTTGTAAGGTAGTTAATTTGATTTTATTTAACTTAATTCATGACTAAAAGAATAATTTAAACTCCATTAAAACTAAAATCAGAGAAATTAATCGTTTATAGAGAGGTAGAAATTAATTACTGTAAATTTTGTACGTTATATTTAACATAATGTAATAGTGTTAATTTACAGATAACTTTTTCGAGTTATCTTTTTATAAGTTTCAAATACGTTTTCTTGTATTGAACAACTTAAATTTACAATTTATCTTGAGAAGCATCAAATTTTGATGCAAACAATAACTTGTCAATAATAATTATAAAGAGTCATTTATGTAACTGACAAAGAAAAGCTAAATAACGAAACTTACCGGTTTGCTTTCAATAATAATATTCTTAGGTTTTTCATCTGGGATATTTTGATCCTGAAAAAAATAATTAACATTTAAATGAAATTGAGAGAAAAAATAAGATTGATTTTATGTTGAAGTCGTAATTTATAAAAGTTGTCTAATGTAGTGACAATAATTTTATTAGTTTGATTTTCTTAGAAGAATTTTACAGAGAGTTAATATTTAAATCAGAAAAAACTTGTAAAGTAAAAATATTATAATATCAACACTAGATCACAACTAACTGGTTTGCTTTCAACATTTTGAATATTGTTATTATCATCTATACCATGTTTCTGAAAAAAATAAAATAATAATTAATCAGTTATAATTTTAATATAGTAAAAACAGCAAATAAATCTGCAACAGAGATACAAACAAATGATTATTACGTTATGTTTTCTTTTATGTCAAAACTTTAAAGGAAAATGAAAATTAGTTTGATTAATTTAACAACAAACTGAAGTTAAATCAAAAAGTTTAAAATCAATAAATTATTTTGAAACAATTAATTGAATGAAATATTAAATATTCTATTGTATGATAATGACAATCTAGTAAGTTTTTGAAACGAAACTAAAATGGTTTTACTCTTTGTCTAAAAGCTATTAAACCAGTTTCTATAAGATTATCTTCTATATTATAAATAAATTTAATGAAAAATTACATCAGTAACTTGTATTTATATCCTTAATAGCTAACTCTAAATAAATTTTATTATTAAAATTTACAATAATCTTGGTTTTGGTCAAAAGAACAAAAAGAAATAATCAATTTTCACTTACTGCATCCGGTTCTGAAATTATCGAAGTGACTTTGCTTCTCATTTTATCGTTTTCAATCTAAAATCATAAATAAATATTTTCAGTAAGTTTTAAGAAGGCAAATTTATATCTAAAATAAAAGAAATTAGGTTTAGGATCAAATTAGTACTTACCAAAACTGGATTCACCAAATTATTGCTGGTTTCTTCGCTATCGGCTTTCTAAAAAAGACAAGTTTATCTTTTAATATTTGAAAGTAACAAAAACAACTTATTTGATGTTTTCATGGAAACAGCTATTATCTAATTAAATTTATTTAACCTGAAATATAGTTATAACTAAAAAAACCCTTTTTAAGAATTAATAAACAAAATGACTGATAATAAATTAATCACAGAAACTAACCAATGAGGAGATTGACCAGATGTCACTTTGACTTTTCTTGCTAGCATTTGATTCCTACAGAAAATATTTGTTAAAAACTATATGAAAATTATTAAAATTTATTTTACTAGTTTACTGTAATAAGTTAGTTGTTTCAATAAAGTATTTTTATGTTTTATCATTTTTCAAGTTATAAGATTTAATTTTGTTCTTGTAAAGTAGTTAATTTGATTTTATTTAACTTAATTCATGACTAAAAAAGTGTTTTAAATTTATTAAAACAAAATTCAGAGGTAATAAATTTTATTGAGAGCTAGAAATTAATTGCTTTACATTTTTATGTTCTATTTAACATCAGGTATTTGTGTTAACTTACACATATTTTTTTAGAGTTATTTTTCTTATAAATTAGCAAAAAGAAAAAAATATTTGATCGTTTCATGAAAACAACAATTATTTAATTAAATTTATATAACTTGAACCAAAGTTATGACTAACAAAAACTATACATCAGAACTTATAAACAAAATGACTGATGATAAATTAATCACAGAAACTAACCAATGAGGAGATTGAACTCTTGTCACTTTGACTTTCCTTTTTAGCTTTTTGTTCCTAAAGAAAACATTTGTTAAAAACTATATGAAAATTGTTCAAATTTACTTTACTACTTTTCTGTAATAAGTTAATGGTTTGAATAAGGTATTTTCAAGTTTATCATTTTTCAAGTTATAAGATTTAATTTTGTCTATGTAAAATAGTTAATTTTACTTTATTTAACGTAATTCATGACTATAAAAAAGAATTTAAATTCATTAAAATGAAATTCAGAGATTTTAAAAGTTTATGGAGAGATAGAAAATAATTGCTTTAAATTTTTTACGTTATATTCAAAATCACGTATAAGTTTTTACTTACAGCTCTTATTCTCAACAAATTTCTCTTGAAAATCTCGAAAGCCGTTTCCTGCATTGAACAACTTAAATTTATAATTGAGAAGACTCATTTTTATATAAACATTAACTTGTTATCAATAATTTCTCAAAAGTTACACATTTATATCTGATAAACAAAAACCAAATAACCAAACTTACCGGTTTGCTTTCAACATTTATATTCTTAGGTTCTTCATATGGGATATTTTGATCCTGAAAAAAATGATTGAAATTTAAATAAAGTTGAGAGCAAAAATAATATTAATTTTATTTTGAAGAAGTAATTTATAAAACATTTCTAAAGTAGTTATGACAAATTTATTACTTTAATTTTGTTCAGTAATTTTACAGTGAATTTATCTTTAAATCAAAAAAAAACTTGTGAAGTAAAACCATTGTAATATCAATATTAAATCAAAACTAACTGGTTTGCTTTCAACATTTTGAATATTGCTATTATCACCTATGCTTTGGTCCTGAAAAGAATGAAAGAAAAATTAATCTGTTTGTATTTTAATATAGTACAAATATACAAAGAAATAGCAACATAGGTACAAGCAATTAAATTTTAAATTATATTCTTTTTTATATCAAAACTGTTAATAAAAATGAAAATTAGTTTGATTAAATTAAAAATGAATTGAAGTTAAATCATAAATTTTTTATTTCTAAACTATTAATGAATGAAATTTTAAATAATCTGTAGTATGATAATGACAATCTAGTGAGTTCTTGAAAAGAAGCTATAATGGTTTGCTCTTTGTCTGAAAGCAATCAAATCAGCTTGTATAAGATTATCTTCTATATTATCAATAAATTTACTCAAAAATTAAATCAGTAACTTGTATTTAGATCTGTAATAGTTATTTCAATAACTTTTTAACATTAAAATTTACAATATTTTAGTTTTTAGATCAAAGAAACAAATAGAAATGGTAATTTTTCACTAACTGTATTAGGTTCTGAAATTATCGCTGTGACTTTGCTTTTCATTTCATTGTTTTCAGTCTAAAATCATAAATAAATATTTTCAGTATGTTGTAACATTGAAAATTTACATTAAAAACAAATTAAATTAGGTTTACGATCAAATTAATACTTACCAAAACTGGATTCACCAAATTATTGTTGGTTTCTGAGCAATCGGTTTCCTAAAAAATACAATTTTATGTTTTATCTTTTGAAAGTAGCAAAAAAATTTTGATATCATTGTATAAAAACCAAGTATTTAATTCAGTTATCATAACTTGAAAAAAGTTCTTAGAAACAAAAAGTACATATAAGATTTAATAAACAAAATGGGTGATGATAAATTAATCACAGAAACTAACCCATGAGGAGATTGAAGAGCTGTCACTGTCACATTCCTTGAGTAACTCTAATAACTAAAGAAAATATGTATTGACAACCATTTTTAAACTACTCAAATATTTTTTACTACTTTTTTGGAATAAGTTAGTGGTTTATTAAAAGTATTTTCAAGTTTTATCATTTATCAAAATAATAAATTACAATTTTGTTTTGTAAAATAATTAATTTGATTACAATCTTGTTGACTTTAAACTACAACCTTCAGTTTCAAATTTTTTTAGTAGGTTAAACATAACTTTAAAACTAATAGTTTAAACAATTTAAACTAATGCTAAAATCGGAAAACCACCTTAAATAAAATACTGACATTGAACCTTAATTTAAAGTAAGCAGAACTTTAAATATGTTTCTTGTTAACACATCATAGCTAGAAAGAAAACTGATTTTTTGTATATTTTTGATGAAAGTTATTTGAGTTTATTTGAGTTTTAAATTTTGTGTCTTTGTATAATTGTTATAAATGTTTGGTTTTTAAAAAACTGAAATTACTATTTTTATATAAAATAAAAGCGATTGATACTCAAATTATACAAATGCAAGTGAAGCAGCAAAAGAAGTTAAATTTGTTTCACAAACATTAATACAATCAATTTAACAAACGGATGAAGAGTTTTTAATTAGAATCAAAGACACCCTGAAATTAGAAGAAAAAGAAACTCACGCTGGAAGGTTTCAAATCATCACCACCATCTTCCAAATCAGTCAACTGGAAAATATTTCCCAGTTTACATATTTTACTTCTACTTAAATTATTTTGTTTTAAAAGTATTGAAAGTTCAACAAATATTTGATTTTAAGCTGATTTAATTTCAATATGACCATTATTATTTTATTAAAGATGAATAATTAATCTTTTATATAGTTAAAAAAATAAACAAATAGTTTTATAATGTACATATTTTATCTCAACGGTTAAAATTTACCATTTCGTTTTCTTCTTCAATAACTTCAACAACTGATGAGGTTTCCTATAAGAAATAGAGTTAAACAAAAACTGTAATCACTTATTTAGTCAACTGTTATCATTTATTAATTTGCATTAAGTATGAATAAGGATGAATCAAATACTTTCTGATAAAATACTAAAATTCTATTTACAAATCAGTCTTAAAACTACTACAAAAGACAAGCAAGTGCTATCAATAAGGAAAATGTTTATTTAACTCACTGTATTGAAGTCTATAGCATTTTCAACAATATCCCCAACAACAACTTTGTTAACAGCTGAAAATATTTTTAATTTTGTATTAAGACTTAAAATTCTACGTTTTAATTGAAAATATATACAAAACTATGACCAAAAAGTAACAAGTTTCAGAAAAATCAGATTAAATTTATTATTTTTAGAACAAACATTTTGTCTGTAATAATTTGATAATGTGATAATTTTATTTTATTTTATTTTATTTTATTTTATTTTATTTTATATATATAAATGCGAAGGAGGGTGCCTAAAGAGAGCACATCTCACTAACACGCATTCTCATGAGTTTTTTATAGTTTTTTCTCAGGAGTTTTATATGTCTCCACCTGGGGTCGAATCCGGTACTTCATGGCTAGATGTACCTTGTAGCTAGGTGTAGTAACCGCTTCGCCACCAAGCAGGACAAAAATGTTATTAATAACTTTTCGATTTTCAAAATTATAAACACTAGTAAGTAAATACAAACAGCAATAGTTTGATAAAATTGTGATAGTTTATATTATTAAACATCTAAGACTACGTTTTATAAACAAGCGTCAACCATTCTATCAAAGTCTCTAGGAGCAGAGTTGGTTTGTAAAGACAAGTTTTTCTGTAGTTGATGTAACTCAGCTTAAAGAAAATAAATTTGTTTGTTTTTATATTAAAGAGATCTTTTAGCTTTTGTCATTTATTTAAATATGATTTTGGAATTAAATGAACTGAATAAATGAATATGAATTAAACTGTAATAATTAAATAAATTTCTTTCAAGTGAACTTTGAATACTTTTGTTCGGATTGTAAATTTAACAGCTGAATTTGTTTAAGAAAATAACTTTTAAAAAACCAAAAAAAAATACATTTTTCAGTTTTATTTGTTTTCAGATTGAAAATTGAAAGATAAGTTTATACTAGAAATATTTAGTGATTTACAGTTTAATTAGTCGTGAAAAAATGATTTTGAAAATTTTTTGAAATTAATTTACTTCTGATCATTTATCAATACTTTATTTACTCTTACAAGACTTTTTACATATTTCTAATTACATTCTGAAACTTTAGCATCAATAGAGATCGATAAATTAGAGCCAGCAGACCAGATAGTGTTACCAAAGGATTAAAACCAACAAAACGTGTTTACTAATAGACGTTGCAGTACCAAGCAATGCAAATGAAAGTTTCAAGGAATTTGAAAAATCCAAAAACAAAGTAATTAAGATCCGAAGATGGAAAGTGAATACTAAAATACTTCCAGTTGTAATTGGTGCATTAGGAATAACATCAAAAGATTTTGAAAAGTTCACTAAAAAATACTTTGAAAAAATCAAGGAGCTGAAATTCAAATTGGGAACAGCGCACATACTACGTAAAAGATTTGATGCTTAATTAAATTTAAAACTTTTCTGACTTCTTTTTTACTTGTAACCTAATTTCATTGTTTGATATCACTCACAAAACTACGCATCTTAACCAAATCTTTACTGTTATCAAATATTTTCCATCTTTTCGCTGTTTTGATTATTAGTAAATGTTCGACTTTTCAATTTGACGTTAATTTTGAGTCTAATTTCGATAATATATAAATTTCAAGCAGAATTTGAATAATGTGATTATTCAACATTTCTTAGTTAAAAAAATAATGTAATAAATATTTAGTTATTAAAATAATTTAAAAAATTAAACTGAATTATAAAATAAAGTAATAAAACTGAAAAGAAATTATTGAAGAATAAGTTAGAATGTTAAAATCTAAAGATCAATTAAATAAGAACAAATTTTCAAGTTTAAAAGTTTTAAATTGATTGTAATCAGATACCAACCCTGAAAAACTATTGGTAATTGTAGCAGCATATCGAAGATTTAATATTTAAAGACATTATCTTTAAAAGACTTTTTTTTGGATCACATTTTTATTTTCAAAAATTTATTTTCGTCAAATGATAAAAACATGATAAAGAATTTATTTAAAAAATCAATATTTAGATCTAACTAGAACTTTTTAACATCTTCTTTATCTACAAAATAAGAATATAAGATTATTTTAAATAGTAATGAAAATCGGTTTTAGAGGTTTTTAAATTGCTCGTTGATAGTGATTAAGCGTGGCAGAAAGAAGAAACTTTAAAAAACGCAAAAAAGCTCAGATACTATTTACTCTAACATATAATTAAGTTGTTAAGATAAATGCGCGAAAATATATTAGACAAAAAGATAAATCATTTCTTTCTTCGTGGACGATTTCGGCCTTTTTTCATTTTAGCGTCAATTAATTGCTGCGCTCTTCGCTTTAGATCAGCTCATATAGGAGCCTCTGTGTCATCTTCATCACTATCTTCCTCATCTGAGGATATTCAACTATTATAAATTTGTTGGGGAGTTTGTTCAGCAAACCTTCGAATGTATCAATTTTAGTTGTTGTTGGTAAAACAATTCTGGTGTTGTAGGAAGGAAGTTTTGTTTCAATCGAACTTTGAAACTGAAAAAAGTTTGAAAATAAAAGTTTTTCAAAAGTTAAATTCGAACCTCATTATCTCCATTTGACGTAGAATTAAAGGTAGTTCAGTGCCGTGCAGATCTTCTAGAAGTTTCAATAACTTCTCTTCAGAAGAAGATAAAAGATTAAGGACACATGCGTAATATTTTCCTTTTTTAGCTCTTCAAGATGCTTTTGTATCTCTCCTTGAGAACGGAATCTCGCTACAACCTCCTAAAATAAAATCTGTGAGTTTTAATTCAACTCTCATGAAATAAAACCTGAATCCCTGAGACTCCAGTCGCTTCCTTAATACACAAAAACGCTTCTTCATAAGATGAAATCTTCTTCTCTTTATCTTCTTCAGTCATTTGATGTTTAGATGGATCTCCAAGCGTCTCTTGTTCTTGAGCTTGTGCTCTTTGAAGCTAGAAAATATTCTATGAATAGAAACAGAAAAGTAGTAAATTTCTAACCCTGCGTTCGACTCTTTCAGCTTGAGCTTTCTTCTCTTCAGCGAGAGCTTTCAACTGATTCAGGGCAACTTTTCGCTCCCTGCGTTCTCTAAACACAAAAAGATTTATTTTACTTCAATTTACAAAAATCAACTTTGAACAGCATAAACACAAAAAGCACCTTCAACCACCAAATACAAGATTTGTTTGTAAGACAATTTATTATTGACTTGGTGTTGGTGGCCGAGGAGGTTTTAAATGTCAAGGTGCTAGAAGCAAGTGAATCTTCACCACCTTCAACCATCAAGCACAAGATTTGTTTGTAAGACAAGTTATTATTGACTTGGTGTTGGTGGCCGAGGAGTTTTTACAAGTCAAGGTGCTAGAAGCAAATGAGTCTTCAGCGTCTTCAATCACCAAACAGAAGATTTGTTTGTAAGACAATTTATTATGGACTTGGTGTTGGTGGCCAAAGAGTTTTTAAAAGTCAAGGTGCTAGAAGCAAGTGAATCTTCACTACCTTCAACCATCAAGCACAAGATTTGTTTGTAAGACAAGTTATTATTGACTTGGTGTTGGTGGCCGAGGAGTTTTTACAAGTCAAGGTGCTAGAAGCAAATGAGTCTTCAGCGTCTTCAATCACCAAGCACAAGATTTGTTTGTTAGACAAGTTGTTATTGACTTGGTGTTGGTGGTCGAGGAGTTTTTACAAGTCAAGGTGCTAGAAACAAATGAGTCTTCAGCATCTTCAACCACTAAAATACTTTGTTGAATTATAAATACAAATGTTATCAAGTTGAGATAGTTTTAATCAAATCGAAATATGTTCTCACCTCAGAAAAAAGCTGTATATCCATATAATCATAAGTAGACAAGACTTTATTTGATGATGGGTGTATTTGGCGAATAGATGCGGCTGCAACCTACAACAGAAATGTCTTTATCCAATCAAAACTGATAATAAATACCTCTAGAACAATCGGGACATGATTTTTACTCCAATGATACTTTCGTGAATTAAATCTTTTTATTTTATGATAAGAATCTGAAGTGGTTTTACAATGTCTCTGTAATAAAAACGATGAGTTGAAATTTTATGATGATAAAGCTAAAGCTGCAGGTTTAGAAGTTAATTATTAAATTCAATTGTGAGCTGGTTCAATTGCTTCAAAAGATTTTGAAAAGTTGTGTTTACAAAATCGCTGTCAGCAAAAAATACTATTTTTAGGTTCCACATTTGTACATTTAAGATGAATTTAGGATGAAAATGTACTTACTAGTGTCTCAGTGATCACATTCTCTCTGTATTCACATGAAAGTCTCATGGTTTCATTCTTCTCACCAGTTTTACGCAAGGATATTATAAACTTATTAATTTTTGGTTTACTATCAGGTAAGATGCCAGTAAAGTCATTATAGGACCACTAAAAAATGAAATTTAAAAAGTCATTAAAATAAACCCAAATTAAACAATATGTTAACGAAGGTTGATCTATTCATTTACTTAATTCTTATTTGTTTAAATGCATTAACTAAATATTATTACAATAAATCTAAATTACAATGTGAAAATTCAACTAAAACTACATTTAAAAAGTTATACATTCCAACATTTTAAAATGAATTAATCGAATTAAAAAGAATTTTTATAAAACTTCTTTTATAGTTGTATGTATACATTGATACTATATTTAAAAAGTTATATAAATATGTTTATATAAATCAAATAAACAAATAAATATCAGAAAACTCAAGGTACTTGGTTAGTTATTTCTTATGAGCTTGGGTTATATGTAGTAACAGCTTTTGTTCCAACTGCAAATAACCTTTTATATCTAAAAACAAAATATATTATAAAATCTGAAACTTTTTTATTTACATTACATTAACACATGGTTGCAGATAACAAAACAAATTAGTTTTTAAGGTAATCACAGAACCATATGACTATAATGAAAGGTAACAAGTACCATAGTTTAACATCAATAAGGTGAAAAATATGAACACTGCAGAGGCATGGATATATATTTAACAAATATTTACAAAAGTATTAACAAGATAACTATTTTTATACATATAAATAGTCTATAAAATTGTAAATAATAACTTCTTTAATTATGATGTTAAGTTTTACACCATAAACAATAAAGTCTTATAAACTGATATAAACAAATAATTACTTTCCTCTCTATGAATGTTTGGTTGCATAGTAACAAGCTATATCAACATTATCAGCAATAATTTGTGACATAATCCATTAACTTTCTTTTTGTCTTCAATTTATCTAAATGTCCCAAACATATATACACTAAAAAATAAATTATTAAAATGGTTATTGTAGAAATAAAACTTAAATAATAGTTTTTAGTTTTTTATGAATGGTTATAAGCAAATATATTTGGAATATAAACAAGGCTTTGATCTCTTGTTTTTAAAGCCACGAAATGAAAAAACTAAATAATAAATAAAACAAAATTGGTCCAATGAAAATAAATAAATGAATTTGCAAACTTTTTCTAGAAAACTGTTATCAAAATATAATCTTATATCATTTGAAATTTTAAAGTTAAAAGTATAGATTTTAATAAAGAAAAAGAAAATTAGTAAACATAAATGTTTATATAATTACTTTTAACATTTGAAATGATAAAATTTTTAGTATAAATATAAATTAAAAATGACTAAATTATCAATCATACATTGATACAAATATACATTTAATAATATTTATTTTGTATAAACTACAAAAGAAATCCTATTTTTAAAATTAATCTTAAATATGCAAGATTGTTAAGTATAGAACAAATAAATAGAGATAAAATCACAAAAAAAGTTTAAAACATAACTCATTAGACATAAATAATTTCCAAAATTCAATTTATTGAAGTGATAAACTACTTCAAAGTAATATTTGATTTAAAGTTGTTGTTAAAAAGTTTATATACAAATATTAATAAACAAATTTCTCAATAAACCTGTAAATGAAAGAAAACTGTTTCTACAAAATAACAAAAACTAAAAAGTACAAAAAAAATGAAGAAAATTTTCGATATTTATTTAAAACATTTAATTATATAACAAGTTAAATAAGCAACAAAAAATTTAATAAATAAAAATAAAATACTTTAATTAATCAAACTTAGTTTAAACATTTTTAAAATTTGGTAATTAAGGCACAATGATTAAGTTAATAATTTATTTTGAAAACTTAAATGTTAAATTACTAAAAAATATTTCAAAATAGATTATTAAACAATTATTCCAAAAATATTTTTAATAATTTTATTAATATTTTAACTATTACAAACGTTTTCTGATTAAGAATACTATTTAAAACAAAAGAAATTTTATTTGACGAATTTTATTTCAATAAAGCTTTCAAAACAAATTGTATAATATTTGTTAATAACTAAACGACGAAAAAAATGTCAACAAAATTTAACTTGTTTATGATTTTCAAAATTATATAAATCGAAGTTTAATAAAACTCAAACTAAAATGGGCGTTTTTATCTTTGGAAATGTTTTGATGTAAGATTAGTTTTAATTACTTGTTTATTATTAACTGCTTATAGTTACTTTTGATTGAATTAAAAATTATGAAATTCATCAAGTGTAATTAAAATAAAAATTTAATTTTAGATGTAAAAAACCTCATAAATAGTTTAAACCAGCATTTTTAGAATGAAATCGTATTAATTTAACTTTATAGAAGCTAAGATAGATCAAAACCAGGAATAAACAACATTTTCTAAATACATAAAAATTTACTTATACTAATTAACAATTTTGAATATAATGAAAGCTTTAGCTTGCTAAAAGAAAACTGTTAATTCAAATTTTGTTACTCTTAGAATGGTTTGTATTGCCCGTACGTTTATTGTCATCTATGATAACATAGAGGTTAGTGATTACATTACTAAAAAATTGAAGTATGATAGAGACGAAACTGATTTCGTTGCTAAAAACAAATTTGAAAAAGGAATGAATTTAAAAGAAATTGGAAGAAGTTTTGAAATGGTAGAAAATTCCATTACAAAACAAATTAAGGTAGACGCAAAAGTCGTTTAACAGTTGTTTGAAATAAAAAAATTAAGCGAAGAAGATGAAAAAGTGGAAAGAAAAGACAAGAAAGGAGAACTAATTGAAACATGGAGTATTGAAATTTAAGATTTTAAAGAAATTGTGGAAGACAAAACCATTGACAACGATGATAAATTTTTTTTTAATAACCTAAATTTGTCTCAAATTTAGTAACTTATTAATCAATTTTCTTCGTTATAATTTATTATAAAAACATTTTATTCAATTTAGAATAAGAACTAGTGAAGTCACAGCAACAAAACATGTAAAGATAATCATTTAATAGATTTATCACATATTTTATAATTGTATTGAACGGAACAAATTAATTAATTAACTTTAGAGCACTTTAAAGAAATTTTCTGTATCTAAAATATCAGAAACTTTCTTTTAAGTAATTATCTTAAAAATAAAAACTTGGATTTTTATGTAATTGGTTCATTATTTCATTATTATTGGTTCATTTAACGGCAAGAATTTATTTTTCAGCAAGTTTTCAATGTCTTTATTTGAAAAAAGTGCAGAACAAAATAGTTAATAATTTCAAAAGTTTATTTCCTTAACTTTTGAAGTTTTTAACCGAAAATAAACTACCTATTATAGTTATACTAATTATATAAACTTATATATTATAGAAATATTAATATTCTTAAATTGAATCAAAGTAAAAACTTGTCTCTGGATTGTTTTATTTCATAAACCTTTAATAACTTGTATGAACTGAACATCGACTTTTAATTTAGTAGAAGTATTTTCCCGAAATTTATGTTATATTTAATAAAAGTCGAATAATTTTAAAACACATTTTATAAATTCGTTTAACATTTTTTATTTGAAATTTGATGATTGATTATCAATGATTCATTGTTCACAGATGAACAGGAATTATTCATGCACAAAATCAATTGTTAATACATTTGTGGTTACAATCGAAGTTTTTGTTCTTTATTGTTTTATAAGGATTAAAATCTCATTTCCTTCCAGATTAAAATACACAATTTAATATATTCTTTATTAATTATATAAAGTTTTATGTCAGAATCACTCGCGTTGTTCAAGCAGAAGTTGAACTGTTATAATATTACCAACATTGCCATTTTTAAACTGAGAATTTTTCCTTTTTTTAATATTATTATAATTCTAATTTAAAACAGATTGTATAAACTCTTTTTAATGTTTTTATCCGAATTTTGATATTAATAGCATTTGTTAAACTTTCACAGATGAATAGGAATCATTCGTGCACAAAATCGATTGTTAAAATAGTTTAATTTAGTACAGAGATATCAGACTTCTAAGGTTACTTATTGATTGATGTTAGAAAGCTTACAAGCAATGCTACTCGTCTAAATTTCTTTTTTTATAAAGTGACTTTTGCTATCAACATATAAAAAGGTAATTAAAATTAATTGATTGAATAATTATTAAAAAATAATCAACATTTTTGAATAAATAGTCAAATTTTGCATCATTGTTATTCATCGCGAATTTCTGGTTGCAATCGAAGTTTTTGTTCCTCATCCTTTTCATAATGATTAAAGTCTCATTTCTTCCCAGACTAAGATACACAATTTAATATATTCTTTACATACTTGATAAAAGCAAAATTCAAATATAGAATTTCGTTTGTAGAATTTAGAATAATATTTTAACAATAAAAATTCAACACTTTCTTATATTTAAGATAACTATAAAGAAATTGTGTTTATTGGGAAAGCAAAAAAGTGTAGAATGGAATATTTACTTACTTAAAATATTTGAAGCATGAAACTTCCAGGAGTATTTAATAGTCTTTGTAAGATTGATCATAACCATTAAAAACGTTTTTATGATCATACATGAAATAAGATCTAACAAAAGAAATTCTATTTTTTGTTCTATTTTACCTTTATTAAGAAACTCTTTTTTTAACTATTACAAAGCAGAATAATAAAAAAGAAAAAATTTATTTTCAATATATAAAGTAAGCATAGTCTAATCATTGTTGTAAAAAGAAAGTAGCTAAAAGTAGTTCAATTTCTTTCGATTTTAGATAGTCTTATTGGTGGGACTTGATTTTAAACTTTATTTTGAAAGACTTCAACTTAAACATTTAAAAGATTTTGCAGGATTTAATAGAAATGAAGTCTATTGTATTAGCTTTGATTACAGTTTTGATTTATGCTGTGAATACTGCAGGTGAAAATATTCAAATAATTTATTATTAATAATATTTGAAAATTTGTTTCTTCTTTAAAATAAACGCAAAGTAGTATGCTTGAAAAGAGAACCTCTTACTAACATATATTCTCACAAATAGTATAATAATACTGATAATAGAAGTCTTTTAAAAATTTATTGATACACATTTTGAATATTTAATAACGACTTCAAACTAAATATTCATTAATTTAGATGGAATCAAATGTGTAGAGTATGCTGCTGAAGGAACAGAAAATAGAGAAAAAGTAAATATAATTACAAACGATGAAGCTGACTGTCCTGAATCCACATCTTGCTACTTAACAACATTTAAATACCTTGATAGTAAGAACAAAGAATATACAATCCAAAAATTTTAAGATAAACAAAGTTTAATTTCAATTCTAATTTTACTATTTGATAACTTTTAAAATAGCGTTCTAAAAACTTACTATTCATTTCTAGAACTTAGTTTAGTGAGTAGAAGTTTGCTGATCAAAAGTAAATTTTTAATCTCAATTGCAGCAACATCTACAATTTATATGGCATCCTGTGTCGCGATAGATGACAATTATTTTAGCGATCCATCCTTTTGTGAAAGAGAAATCTTAGAAACTTGCTCGCAAAGCATCTGTTATGAAGATCTTTGTAATAATATTTCAATAATTCAGCCACCAACAACTCAGCTACCAACAACTCAGCTACCAATAACTCAGCCACCAACAACTCAGCTACCAACAACTCAGCCACCAACAACTGAGGTTGAAACAACAGCTGAAACAACAACTTATACTTCACCATCTTCAAGTATTACCGTTAACCTAATTGTTTAAAGACAAGTTAATTTCATTCTAATCTGTTTTTAAGAATGTCCACCTCTTAGTAAAGATAGAACAGTTGACTTCAATTGTTCAAGACTTTATGATGATTCATCTAAATGTGGACGTCGCAGAGCATGGTCTTGTGATTATTCTAGTTGGAGAGTTAATATGTTGGAATTATTTTTAAAAGAATTTGCAGACAAAATGTAAATTTACAACTTATTTTCAAAATTTTAACTTTTTTATTTTATATAACAAAATTTTTAGCACTGAAGATAGTGATTTTAAACTTCCTAAATGTGATAATGATGATGGCATCAGTTGTGAATCATCAGAAAAATGTTGTTACATCTCCTACAGTGGATGTCAAATCTGTCATTGCATCGACCACGATTACATTGGTAATTGACGAGTATTATTTTTGAAATATTTTTTACTTTTTATCAATTGTTTACTAAAAGTGTATTAATGATTTTAGATCACACATATGTACAAAATATTTGGAAGCGAGATCAGCAATTATGGAGGAAGCTTTATAAGTTATACATCGAAGTTTATCCTGGAGAATCTGATTATTTTAATACTTGTTAAACAAGCGAAATCTTCCACAATAAATTTACTTGCATTAGTTACTTACTAACAATTGTAAATATATCAAAACTTTATACTTTATAAAAGTGCTAACTGTTGTAACTTGTATATTATAATTAAAAAATGTTTGACTAAAATCATAAGAACATTAAAAAATAAAACTAATATCCACTAATAGAGAAATATTTTGTTGGTAATTTTTGATCCTTAAAAGTTAGAGGTTTAACGAAAGTTCTTTCAATTTATTTGTTTTATTCAATGAAGCATAAGCTTCAATCTATTGAAGCATAAGCAAAAAAAAGTAATTAACAAAAAATATTAAATTAAGTGAAAAAAGAAGCTGGCAGCATTATACATCACTTGTTAACAAAATTGTCCAAATGTTATTTATTTCAAAGGATACTAATATTTTTAAATAAATAGATGACGAAAAAAAATTCAACAAAATTTTAACTTGTTTATGATTTTCAAATTAATGTAGTTTAATAAAACTCAAACTAAAATAGGCGTTTTTATCTTTGGAAGTATTTTGATGTAAGATTAGTTTTAATTACTTATTTATGATTAACTGCTTATAGTTACTTTTGATTGAATTGAAAATTATAAAATTCTTCATGTGTAATTATAATAAATATTAATTTTAGATGAAAAAACCTCATAAATAGTTTAAAGAAACATTTTGGAATGTAACTCTAGTAATTTAACTTTATAGAAGCTAAGATAGATCAAAACCAGGAATAAACAACATTTTCTAAATACATAAAAATTTACTGATACTAATAAACACTTTTGAATGTAATGAAAGTTTTAGTTTGCTAAAAGAATATTGTGATTTCAAATTTTGTTACTCTTGGAATGGTTTGTATTGCCCGTACTTTTATTGTATTCTATGATAACATAGAGGTTAGTGATTACATTATTCAAATATTGAAGTATGATAGAAACTAAAATGGTTTCGTTGCTAAAAATAAAGTTAAAAAAGAAATGAATTTAAAAGAAAATGGAAGAAGTTTTAAAATGGTAAAAAATTCCATTACAAAACAAATTAAGGTAGACACAGAAGTCAATTAACAGTTGTTTGAAATAAAGAAATCAAGCGAAGAAGATGAAAAAGTGGAAAGAAAAGACAAGAAAAAAGAACTTACTGAAACATGGAGTATTGAAATTGAAGATTTTACAGAAATTGTGGAAGACAAAGCCGTCGACAACGATGATAAAAGTTTTTAAAAATAACCTAAATTTGTCTCAAATTTAATAAGTAATTAATCAATTTTCTTCGTTATAGTTTTTTATAAAAACATTTTATTCAATTTAGAATAAAAACTAGTGAAGTCACAGCAGCAAAACATGTAAAGATAATCATTTAATAGATTTATCACATATTTCATAATTGTATTGAACAGAACAAATTAATTAATTAACTTTAGAGCACTTTAATGAAATTTTTTGTTTTTAAAATATCAGAAACTTTCTTTTAAGTAATTATCTTAAAAATAAAAAATTGGATTTTTATGTAATTGGTTCATTATTTCATTATTATTGGTTCATTTAACGGCAAGAATTTATTTTTCAGCAAGTTTTTATCAATGTCTTTAATTGAAAAAATTGTAAAGAAATTAATATTTAAAAACTATTTTGAATATTTGTTGAAAAAGAATTTATTTTGACGATTTCTTTCAAGATTCTTAAAAGTATTAAATTGCTTTAGTAGGAACCTTCGATCATTATTAATCTATGAATCTGAATGTCTTTGCTGTTTGATAAATCTAATTTATCATTTAAATTGAATATCTTACTTAATTATAATTTGTAATTTGATAATGACTTATGATATTACTTTGAAATTCTGAATTGTTCTGAATTAGCTCTCTAAAATGAAGATTAAAAAGATAGTTAAATATTTATTCTCTTTCATTTAAATAGTATTTTCCGAGTTACCGTTTTATGTCTATTTCTAAAAGTTTTAAAAATGTTTAAAAAATTTAGTTGTAAGAATGATGTTTAAAGATTTATTGTAAATGGTTTCATCTAATTGTATGGTACAAAATTTTGTTTATGAGTTGATAGTAAAGTTGCTAATATTTATATTATTTCTCAATATCGCCAAACATATCAAAACACAATTGAAAACAAACTTTACTTAAAACAGATTTTCACTGTTACCAGCATGTCATTAAAGGTTTCAAACGAATAAAAATAAATGAATATAAATTCTTTTAACTTTAAAATACTCTTAAAGAAAAAGAACCAAACCAAAAAAAGTCTTGAGCTTTAATAACAAAAGGGATTAATTCTATGCTGATGCAAAGCAAAGACTCGTTGACAATTGTTTAATGAAAATAATCTTGGTGTAGTTATATGGCATCATTTTGAAAAGAAAAATAATTATTACTGAAGGTTTAGATGTAGCAAATGTATCAGAAGTTATAAGTTGTTACAAACTAGTATAAAAAGATTACACTAAATCATATTAGGTTGAAAAATTGTTGATGGATGTCGTGCTAATTACCCTCAAATATGAGAGATTTAATTGCTGTTGTTTATTTATTATAAGAAAGAAAGATTTATTCAGCTTGATGTTAAAGAAAAACATTTCATTTTGACATTTATGGTTGAAACCACGCATCTTATATATTTAAATAATTCTCTACAAGCAAAAATAATTTATTTAGTTATTTGGAGCAGTATCTACTTTTATACAAACTTTGCAAGATATAAATTACTCAAAGTATCGGTTTGTAATTTGTCAAATGCTTTTTAGCATCTTAATGAACCACTTGAACCTTGTAAGTGAATTATATCTAGAAATTTTATTTTATGAATTTATTTATTCGAGCTTAATAAGTTCAAAATTTGTCAACAAAAAGTTAGTAATTCTAAAAGTTTATATCCTTAACCTTTGAAGTTTTTAACCGAAAATAAGTCACGTATTATAGTTATACCAATTATATAAACTTATATATTATAGAAATATTAATATTCTTAAATTGAATCAAAGTAAAAACTTGTCTCTGGAATGTTTTATTTTGTAAGTCTTTAATAACTTGTATGAACTGAACATTGAGTTTTAATTTAGTAGAAGGAATTTCCCGAAATTTATGTTATATTTAATAAAAGTCGAATAATTTTAAAACACATTTTATAAATTCGTTTAACATTTTTTATTTGAAAATTGATGATTGATTATCAATGATTCATTGTTCACAGATGAACAGGAATTATTCATGCACAAAATCAATCGTTAATACATTTGTGGTTACAATCGAAGTTTTTGTTCTTCATTGTTTTATAAGGATTAAAATCTCATTTCCTTCCAGACTAAAATACACAATTTAATATATTCTTTATTAATTATATATAGTTTTATGTCAGAATCACTCGCGTTGTTCAAGCAGAAGTTGAACTGTTATAATATTACCAACATTGCCATTTTTAAACTGAGAATTTTTCCTTTTTTTAATATTATTATAATTCTAATTTAAAACAGATTGTATAAACTCTTTTTAATGTTTTTTATTCGAAGTTTGATATTAATAGCATTTGTTAAACTTTCACAGATGAATAGGAATCATTCGTGCACAAAATCTATTGTTAATATGTTAAAATAGTTCAATTTAGTACAGAGATATCAGACTTCTAAGGTTACTTATTGATTGATGTTAGAAAGCTTACAAGCAATGCTACCCGTCTAAACTTCTATTTTTATAAAGTGATTTTTGGTATCAACATATAAAAAACTAATTAAAATTAATTGATTGAATAATTATTAATAAATAATCAACATTATTGAATAAATAGTGAAATTTTGCATCATTGTTATTCATCGCGAATTTCTGGTTACAATCGAAGTTCTTGTTCTTCATCCTTTTCATAATGATTAAAGTATCATTTCTTCCCAGACTAAGATATACAATTTACTATATTCTTTACATACTTGATAAAAACAAAATTCAAATATAGAATTTCGTTTGTAGAATTTAGAATAACATTTTAACAATGAAAATTCAACACTTTCTTATATTTAAGATAACTATAAAGAAATTGTGTTGATTGGGAAAGCAAAAAATTGTAGAATGGAATATTTATTTACTTAAAATATTTGAAGCATGAAACTTCCAGGAGTATTTAATAGTGTTTGTAAGATTTATCACAACCGTTAAAAACGTTTTTATGATCTTACATGAAATAAGATCCAACAAAAGAAATTCTATTTTTTGTTCTATTTTACCTTTATTAGGAAACTCTTTTTTTAACTATTACAAAGCAGAATAATAAAAAATAAAAAAGATAATTTCACTATTAAAAGTAAGCATAGTGTGATCATTGTTGTAAAAAGAAAGTAGCTAAAAGTATTTCAATTTCTTTCGATTTTAGATAGTCTTATTGGTGGGACTTGATTTTAAACTTTATTTTGAAAGACTTCAACTTAAACATTTAAAAGATTTTGCAGGATTTAACAGAAATGAAGTCTATTGTATTAGCTTTAGTAACAGTTTTGATTTATGCTGTGAATACTGCAGGTGAAAATATTCGAATAATTTATTTTTAATAATATTTGAAAATTTATTTCTTCTTTACAATAAACGCAAAGTAGTATGATAAAGAGAACCTCTTACTAACATATATTCTCACAAATAGTATAATAATACTGATAATAGAAGTCTTTTAAATATTTATTAATACACATTCTGAATATCTAATAACGACATCAAACTAAATATTCTTTAATTTAGATGGAATCAAATGTGTAGTGTATCGTGGTTTTATAGAAGATAAGACAGAAAAATTAGTTCTACTTGAAAGTGATGAAGCTTACTGTCCTGAATACACATCTTGCTACTTTACAATATATAGATTTCTTTCTGGTAAGAACAAACAATTTAGTCTCAAAAATTTTAAAATAAACAAACTTTAATTCTAAATTTACTATTTGATAACTTTTTAAAAAGCGTTTTAAAAACTTACTATTCATTTCTAGAACTTAGTTTAGTGAGTAGAAGTTTGGTGATCACAAGTAATTTTTTTATCTCAATTGCAGCACCATACACAGCTTATGCAGCAAACTGTGTCAAGATAGACGATGATTTCGGCGATCCGTCCTTTTGTGAATTAGAAGACATAACAACTTGCTCACAAAGCATCTGTTCTGAAGATCTATGTAATAATATTTCAACAACTCAGCTACCAACAACTCAGGCACCAACAAATCAGTGTCCAAAAACTCAACTACCAACAACAACTCAGCTACCAACTACTCAGCCACCAACAACTCAGCCACCAACAACTCAGCCACCAACAACTCAGCCACCAACAACTCAGCCACCAACAGCTCAGCTACCAACAACTCAGCTACCAACATCTCAGCCAACAACTCAGCTACCAACAACTCAGCCAGCAATAACTCAGTCACCAACAACTCAGCTACCAACAACTCAGCCACCAACAACTCAGCCAGCAATAACTCAGTCTCCAACAACTCAGCTACCAACAACTCAGCTACCAACAACTCAGCTACCAACAACTCAACCACCAACAACTCAGCTACCAACAACTCAGCTACCAACAACTCAGCTACCAACAGCTCAGTCTCAAACAACTCAGCTACCAACAACTCAGCTACCAACAACTCAGCCAGCAATAACTCAGTCACCAACAACTGTGGTTGAAACAACAGCTGAAACAACAACTTATACTTCACCATCTTCAAGTATTACATTCAATCTAATTGTTTAAAGACAAGTTAATTTCATTCTAATCTGTTTTTAAGAATGTCCATCTCTTGGTAAAGATAGAACAGTTGACTTCAATTGTTCAAGATTTTATGATGATTCATCTAAATGTGGACGTCGCCCAGCATGGTCTTGTGATTATTTTAGTTGGAGAGTTAATATGTTGGAATTGTTTTTAAAAGAACTTGCAGACAAAATGTAAATTTACAAACTTTTTTTCAAATTTTAAACTTTTTTATTTTATATAACAAAATTTTTAGCCCTGAAGATAGTGATTTTAAACTTACTAAATGTGATAATGATGATGGCATCAGTTGTGAATCATCAGAAAAATGTTGTTACATCTCCTACAGTGGATGTCAAATTTGTCATTGCATCGACCATGATTACATTGGTAATTGACGAGTATTATTTTTTGAAATAGTTTCTATTTATTATCAATTGTTTACTAAAAGTGTATTAATGATTTTAGATCACACATATGTACAAAATATTTGGAAGCGAGATCAGCAATTATGGAGGACGCTAAATAAGTTATACATCGAAGTTTATCCTGGAGAATCTGACTATTTTAATACTTGTTAAACAAGCGAAATCTTCCACAATATATTTCTTACATTAGTTACTTACTAACAATTGTAAATATATCAAAACTTTATACTTTGTAAAAGTGCTAACTGTTGTAACTTGTATATTATAATTGAAAAATATTTGACTAAATTCAGAAGAACATTAAAAAATAAAACTAAGATCCACTAATAGAGAAATATTTTGTTGGTAATTTTTGTTCCGTAAAAGTTAGAGGTTTTACGAAAGTTCTTTCAATTTATTTGTTTTATTCATCGAAGCATAAGCTTCAATCTATTGAAGCATAAGCAAAAAAAAGTAATTAACAAAAAATATTAAATTAAGTGAAAAAATAAACTGGCAGCATTATACATCATTTGTTAACAAAATTGTCTAAATGTTATTTATTTCAAACGATGTTAAATTTGTATATATTGAAAGATTTGTGAATTTGGTGTGAAGCAACTGAACTAGTTCTGAATAAATAATTTTTTATATGGATGCATCTGTATTACTTTTTCAAATTAATTAAAATTCGATATTAGTAGTAAGCAAAACTGATTTAACAATTTTTTATACGAATATTATTACATGAAGATTTTAAGTCAGATTTTTAGTTATTAGTAGCATCTTGTGAATAAGAATTGTTTTGGAAGACTTCTTGTTTAGACTTTCTTAAAACAGTTTATAGATTACTCAACAGTAATTTAGTTATAGAAAATCATTTGGGCAAAACATTATTTGCTCATTTGACAAAGTTGAAATTTGACTCTTAATATCTGAAACATTGAATTAAATCCTGCAAAAGGCTTCAAAACTAAATAAAGGTAAATAGTTTCAGCTTTTTTATCTATTAGCTTGTTTGAATATAAACACAAACTATTTGAAATCCTGTCTATAGAAAAAATTATTAAGATCGAACAAATAGTTAAATAATTAGACAATTAAGTTCTTCAATGTCCAAGATGCACAGAAGACATGTAAATGATTACATCAGAGTTTCATTCTGATTTTAGTGTTCGTTATTCTAAAATCAAAAATGTAAAAATACAAATAATATTCAATAAAATAAAAACTTTCTAAATATTCACCTCTAGTAAATATATAGTATACTTTAAATTGCATCTTTCAAGTAAGACAAAGTACAAGTCTAAAACAAATATCGACGTAAACCGCGCTTAGACACCATCGCCATGTGCATTCCAGAGAAAATTGTAGAATTCCTAACTTTAATGGATATATTAAAGTCATCAACACTACTACCTCTCTGTCTTGCTTCAAAATGAAGGTTAAGATGTACAATAGCGCACTGGAAGCTCTTGGAGTGAAGACTTATGACAGCAAAGACTGCTTCGAAAAAAGAAGCGTCAAGCGCATGTAAAGCACCAAAAACAATCTAGCAATTCTGAGATTTTGCGCAAAGCTAGAAAAGTATTTGTAGAGCTGCAAGAAAATGTGTCAATGAGATTTGGCTGTAAAAAATCGAAGCTGTAGCAGCAATGGGTGACACCAAATCCGTTTATGATGGTGTTAGATGTGCAATTGAACCCACAAAACGTCTAACAGCCCCCCCTCCCCCGCAATCTGCCTCAGGATAAATTTTGTACAAAAATAAGAAACCAATAGGGAAGCACATGGAACATTTTAAACTCGTTTACTCACTAAAAACACCGTGATGAACACTATAATAGATAAAATGTAGCAACTACTAGTCATACAAGATCTAGATTGTGGATCAACAAGAAAAGAACCCAGCAATGCCATTTCATCAATGGGTGTTGAGAAGCATCTGGTAGCGATGGTAAAGTACCTAATCTACTAAATGTCAAACTTGCTTTTAGTTCCTTCTCCGGATATCTTAACTAAATGTTGAAAAGAAGAGCATATATTTAAATTTATTTTATTAAAAAAAATTCAATTTTCTAGAAAATTCTTTTGTTTTGTTTACAGCTTTTATAAATGTTATATAATAGCTGGTATTTATCATTTCTATGGCCATTTACTCATCTATCAGTTGTTCCTGATTTCTTCCTTGTTTTCTACATTAATGTTAAGCTGTGATCCTTAAGACCTTTGCATCATTTTTCGGCAATCACAATGTTTCATGTTTGCTGTAAGAGTTGAACAATTTGTGATTTGCATCCATATGACAAATATACTTTACTTAATATTCAAAAAGATTATTGAAAGCATACCTCTTATAGTTTCTTACCCAGCTATTTTTCTATGGTAATCGCAGAACGTATGAACCGTAGATTATTTACCGCAAAGGTTTCTGAACATTGGGCGCTGTCAGTTCATTCTGCATCCTGACAGTTGAGTTTTTCATTGTTATTTGCCGAGTTTGTTAACAGGAAATTTTTGTAACTTTTTTATTTAAACATGCTTTCATAGTGATATTAAAATTATTAATTTGAAGTGATTAATTCATTTTTTTTAATCTTTTAGTTTCTACAATTATACTTGGGATTTTTATTCATTAGATGATAACCATAATAATAAGTAATTTGTTAAAATTTATTTTTTTATAAACTTTTTTTATAAACTTTTTTAGAAAGTGGTTGGATTATCAGTTGAATAACTACATATATTGCAGGAAAACTTTTTCTCATTATTTTTGTGTTTCCTTTTTATATAAGACTTCAAAACTCTTTCATTTCCAAAAATTTCCTCACAAAACTGGCAGTGATGAAGATAATTAGAGTTAAAGATTAAACAGTATTGAAATATTTTTACGACTTTTTACTGTTTCTGCTATTTTTTACTGTTTTTGGTGTCTTTTCACAGTTTCAGGTATCTTAAACTGTTTCAGGTGTTATAGACTACTTAAAGAAAGATGCCAATGCAACTATCACTTGTGGTTTATGCTTAGATATCATCAATGATAAGATATTATCATTTATCTATCATAAAACTTATTTGTTCAGTTGGTTTGCACTTGCATTATGACCAGTAGGTGTTGCAGCCAGATGTTTGACATTTTGTCATTACCAGGTGACTTCAATTTATGTTTCTTTTTCAGCCCCTGAGAAACTTTTACAACTGATATTAGATTCCACTGATACTTGGGTATATGTTTCATATCCTCAGCTTCTGTGAGAATCCATTCTTGTTACTAGTTTCTTTATACTTTTGCTTAGTTGGTTTTGGTAGAAGTTTTTAGAGTTTTTATTAAATAATTGTTCCACAGGTTGTTGAAGTGAAAGTTGACAAGCCACAAAGAAGTAAATATTGATGCATGAGAAAGTTGTTACTGATGCATATTTGCAAATTCAAGTTTATAGTAGATACTTTTGACTATAAGAGGAACAGATCTGATCATTTTTCTACTTTCCTTTAAATGTTTCATTTATTCATAATGTTTTTATCACTTAATTATTATGTAAAGAACATATTGTTGCCTCTGGTAGTGTATTCAGAGTTGTTTGTAGTATATTTTAAACGAATAACAGTAGAATATTATACCGCATATGTTAATATCTTATCCACGCTAGGCTTGAGCACTTTTATGAATTTGGTTATTTGCAACTTTTGTAGTTTAATAGAGCTCTCTATTCGAATAGTTTTAATTTATTCAAATGTATAATTGTTTTATTTTCAATTTGTCAACGATTTCTTTGGTGTTATTGAATCCATATGTCTAAAATTTGTTTTTTCTGTAGATATTAGTTATTTTATATCTGATTAAATTGATAAAACAAGTTTTATAAACTCTAAGTGCAGTTTTTATACCAATAAATGGCGTCACTTAAGGAAAACCTTTACTACTTAGACAGAGGAATGTAAGTTAAATTGAAGAGAGAAGAAAAATTGGCTACGTTATTTACCGTTGGTATAGTTCTCAATTTATTTAATAAAATTTCCTTTTAAGATTTATTTTGAATTTTTAAAGTTTTAAGAGTTTATTTTATTCTAATTCTACTGAATTATTGTGCTTAAATCTTACATAATATCACCAAACTTTATTTCTTAAATTTTAAAAGTTAAGTTACCAGATTATTTCTCAGTTGCTTTCTTAATCATTAAAAAACATTCGTACACGATGTTAAAAAAATAAGTATTTTAACTTTTTATAACAAATTTTTATTCCAGTATCTTATTTTCAATGTTTTTTAGCATGATTTTAAAATAATTCATTCTATTTTGAAGTTTGTTTATAGATATTTTTATGCATTTTTATATTTAGATGTACATTAATAAACTGAAATATAATTTAAATTGTTTATATAATTTATATCGAAAAACTTCTTTTTCAATTAAACTTGAGTTAAGCTTATTAATATTTCTTTTATAAACAGACTTAGTAATTGATAATAATGGAAATTCATCAAGTTATTACAGCTGATTTGTGGTTAGAAGAGAATAATTATACTGTAGATGATCAAACTCCTGCAGATAATTTTATTCTTCCCACTATTGAGTTGGAATTTATACAACAATTTTGTGCTTTCCCTTATCCATCAGAGGATCAACTAATTAAACTCTCTGAAAATTCTGGCTATTCATATAAATCGATTCAGCGTTGGTTTAACATGAAAAGGCTTCAGAATAACATAAGTTGGAGTCCTTCAGAAATACAATATGCAAAGTGTAAAATCATAAAATATTATGAAGAAGAAATTAAAAATATTGAAGATAGTTTAAGGAAATTGGCTTCAAATGGTGATAATAACATCTCTGAAATTCCATCTAAGGAACCTGTTGCTTCTACAAGTCAAGGAGAAGACCTAAACACTGTATCTTCATCTGAAACCTTTGTAAGTATCTTTTTTTGTTTATATATATTTATTGTCAAAATGTTAGTTGTTTCTACATAAAAAAAATAATTTGTTAGATGGTTTTAGTATTTTTTTTATGAATTTCTTTTTAATCTTTTATAAATAAATAATCTAGATTGTATAATTTTACTGGGATTCTTATTTGCCTCCTAGCTTTTTAAGACAGAAACAATAGAAACTCAAGTTTTCTATCAACCTAAACAAAAAGAAGATTTTAATTCTTCTAGAATATTGGTTGAAGAAGGTAAATTTTAATTTTAAATGATCTTATGATGTTATAATATATGATTTTATTGTTTGTTTATGTTTTTGGTGTTTGGTTTTATAACTAAGTTATTTTAAAATTGGAAGTTTAATATAATGAACTGAGAAAACCTTTGAAGTAATATTGTTGAAGTGTTTGATAAATCTTTTATTAAACTGGTTTTTATAATTTTGATCTTTTAATAATCTAATGACTGTTAACATGTTTGCCTGACCAAGAAATTGTGATACAAGTTTATATTCAACAAAATATTTAAATTTAAACAACAAATTTGTTTTAAAAGGATCAAAATCTGTTAGTGAAGATTGTGGTGGATATGAAAGTTGTTTCAATCAACCAGAGATTAAAAGAAGAAAGTTGGAAAGTAAAACTGTTCTAAGTACAACTTCTAAACTAAAGTTATAATGTTTGTAATGGTATAAGAAATCACAAAAAAAAATATTTATGACTAATAGTAACCCATTTAAATTATAGATCATATATTATTATTAAATAATAGTGATCTGTTTTGATAAGGAATAGCATTAAAACCCTTAACATGTCCAATAGAAATTGCACTGGAGGTTTTTTAATTAATCTTATTGTTACAGAATGTCCTGAAGCCATCCAAGAACAACTGGATGATGATGTTGTTGATGAAGATTCAGTTAAAGATGTTGTTGAAAGTAATGATTATGAAAATTTTGATGGAAATGTTCTTGAGGATGAAGACCTAAATGACGTTAATGATTGCAATTTTGAAGGTGGAAATAAGGATCACATTGAGAATACTCTGGATGGTTGTGAAGATGAAGATCAAATGAAGAACGCTCTTGGTGATGGTGATAGAGATGACAATGAGGGTACTGCAGGTGAAAATGAAGAAATGCTTGAAAATGTTCTTGATAATGATAATGAAGATTTAGAAGATGCCCCGAAAGATGAAAATAAAAGTTAGAAAATATTTATTTAGTAAAATAATATTAAATTATTTATGAATTACTTTAATTAAAAAATCGAAAAAGTTAACTAATGTTATTCGTCATAAAGACAATCTTATGAATAACTACAAATAACTTTTTACAGCTAAAAGTCCTCAGAAAGAAATCAAGAATCTGAAAAGGAATCCTGAATTACTCCAAAGAAGTAAATTAAACTTTTCCATTTATTTGTAAAAAAATATATCTTATTAATGTTTCTAGTTCTAGAATAAAATTAATTTTTGTAATAACACAATTTTTGTGCAGCTGATCTTTATCACTGCGAGTTTTGTGAAGACATTTTTGCTGATAAGAAAGTATTTGAAGTTCATCTTAAAAGAAAACATTCGCCTAATAAAAAGTATCGCTGCAATCTATGCGACTATACTACGGATTATGGAAGCCATCTCAAACAACATCAAATAACCCACAATAAATTAAAAAATTTTCATTGTCGCTTGTGTGGAAAAAGCTTTGGACTAAAAATTAACCTTAACCGACATAATGAGTCAGTTCACTTAAAGGTGACGTATCAATGCGAGCTTTGCGAAAAATCGTTTAGCCACAAATCTAGCAAGCAACAACATATCCGTAATACTCACCAGAAGCAAAAAGACTTTGTTTGTAATCAATGTGGAAAGACATTTGGGCAATTATGTCATCTTACAAGACACAAACGAATCCACACAGGCGAGAAGTTGTTTCATTGCAAGATTTGCTCAAAATCATTTTCGCGATCATCTACTTTGAAGCAACACGAGATCAGCATCCACACCAGAAACTTTCCACATAACTGCAGTGTTTGTAAAAAAGGGTTTTTGCGTCCTTCTCATTTACAAAAACATCTGAGAAGTCACAATTGAGTTTATGAAACTTTCATTTGTTTGTTTATTTGTTAAAATTGTTTATATTGTTGTTTTAATAAAAGTTTCATTTATTCGATTTGTTGTGATGTTAATTTGAGTCTTTAAAAAGTTTTTAGTCGAAAGAATTTTAATTAATAAAATCAAATGATCAATAAACAAATAGTTTTAAATTATTAGATTAATTTTTAATTGAAGCAATTAGTTACTAGCTAAATTGTGCTTTAAAGAAATTTACTTTTATCGCAACTTTCTAATGTCTTTTTAATAATCTTTATTATTGCGTTTCTAGACATCCTATCTGATGTTATCTTGGAACCCCGATTAGAAATATTTTGGAATTTTTATTTAAATTTGACAAAAGTTCATGTTTGAACTTTCTTTAAAATGTTTAAGCTAAAAGAGCTGTCTATAGACTCCAATATCAGTAGATGATGTTAGTTTGTTTGTATATCCAGATGAAATTCAGCTATTAGTTAGTTTGTATATTGAAATGATGATGACTCTTTATATAAAGCTTAGCATCGGGATATCATTATCGGTATAATTAATACCATTGGAAAGTCCACAAAATCAAGGCTTTGAAAGCACATTTGATGAAAAAACTTACTGTCATCATCTTTATCAGTCTCAAATACATTAAAGATAATAACATTTTTTCTCAGTCCTCACGGTTCAAAGTGAGTTTTTTGCGTGTGTCGGAGGCCTTCTTGGCAAGAAGCTGCACCATGTTAGCATTTTTGTCGGAACCGGGACCACCGAGGCCCATGTGACTTGTTTCTTTATAGACGCATTCAGTTCGTCCATTGATTTAGACAAACTAAAAACTTTCTCATCAATCTTGGCATATTCCGATTTAAGTTTTACTAATTCATCAGATACAGATTTGCTGATGTCTGATAATAGGTTTTCATCAGAACTGGTTGAGGAAGCTGTTGTGACAGACATCGTATCCGATATTATCTTGGATCCCCGATTAGAAATATTTTGGAATTTTTATTTAAACTTGACAAAAGTTCATTTTTAAACTATCTCTAAATTAGCAGAAATAAAATACTTTTTAGAAAGAATACTAAACATTAAAAATTAAAACTAAAATCCACTAATAGAGAAATGTTTTGTTGGTATTTTTTGTTCCGCAAAAGTACAAGTTTTTACTAATTTTTTTTTCAATTTATTTGTTTTATTCAATGCATGGTTTCAGAAAACAAACTATTCAGCTGTTATAGAAGACTGTAAAAAACTGCTGAAGGATGTTGTGAAAGTCTTTAGTATAGTTAATGTAGAAAAAAGAACTTTATTGAAGCATAAGTGAATAAAAGTAAATAACATAAAATATCAAAATAAGTGAAAAAAGAAGCTGGCAGCATTATAAATTACTGGCTAACAAAATTGTCTTAAAGTTATTTATTTCAAAGGATGTTAAATTTGTATGTCTTGAAAGATTTGTGAATTTGGTGTGAAGCAACTGAACTAGTTCGGAATAAATAATTTTTTTATAAGGATGAATCTATATTACTTTTTCAAATTAAATTAAAGTCAATATTAGTAGTAAGCAAAAATAATTTTACAATTTTTTATAAGAATATTATTACATAAGGATTTTAAGTCAGATTTAGACTTTCTTAAATCAGTTTATAGATTATTCAACAGTAATGTTGTTTCTAGAAAATTATTTGGGCAGAACATTGTTTGCTCATTTGACAAAGTTGAAATTTGACTTTTAATACCTGAAACACTGAATTAAACCGTGCAAAATATTAACGCGGCAAAGTTAAGTGGTAGCTTTGAAAACGTGTCAAAAATGCTTTAGTCGCCCAAGTGATATCGTCAAACATTTGCTTAAGGACTTATTAATGTTTATATGTACGTAGCTAAGACTTCTAAATTTTACCTATTTGAATAAGGTAAGTGTCTATCAGGAGTAATCTCCTATTTTTTTCAATCAAACAAAATATTAACGCGGCAAAGTTAAATGGTAGCTTTACAAACGTGTCAAAAATGCTTTAGTCGCCCAATGATATCGCCAAACATATGATTAAAGACTTATTAATGTTTATATGTACGTAGCTAAGACTTCTAAATTTTACCTATTTGAATAAGGTAAGTGTCTATCAGGAGTAATCTCCTATTTTTTTCAATCAAACAAAATATTAACGCGGCAAAGTTAAATGGTAGCTTTACAAACGTGTCAAAAATGCTTTAGTCGCCCAATGATATCGCCAAACATATGATTAAAGACTTATTAATGTTTATATGTACGTAGCTAAGACTTCTAAATTTTACCTATTTGAATAAGGTAAGTGTCTATCAGGAGTAATCTCCTATTTTTTTCAATCAAACAAAATATTAAACGCGGCAAAGTTAAATGGTAGCTTTACAAACGTGTCAAAAATGCTTTAATCGCCCAATGATATCGCCAAACATTTGATTAAAGACTTATTAATGTTTATATGTACGTAGCTAAGACTTCTAAATTTTACCTATTTGAATAAGGTAAGTGTCTATCAGGAGTAATCTCCTATTTTTTTCAATCAAACAAAATATTAACGCGGCAAAGTTAAGTGGTAGCTTTGAAAACGTGTCAAAAATGCTTTAGTCGCCCAATGATATCGCCAAACGTATGATTAAAGACTTATTAATGTTTATATGTACGTAGCTAAGACTTCTAAATTTTACCTATTTGAATAAGGTAAGTGTCTATCAGGAGTAATCTCCTATTTTTTTCAATCAAACAAAAAATTAACGCGGCAAAGTTAAGTGGTAGCTTTGAAAACGTGTCAAAAATGCTTTAGTCGCCCAAGTGATATCGCCAAACGTATGATTAAAGACTTATTAATGTTTATATGTACGTAGCTAAGACTTCTAAATTTTACCTATTTGAATAAGGTAAGTGTCTATCAGGAGTAATCTCCTATTTTTTTCAATCAAACAAAATATTAACGCGGCAAAGTTAAATGGTAGCTTTACAAACGTGTCAAAAATGCTTTAGTCGCCCAATGATATCGCCAAACATATGATTAAAGACTTATTAATGTTTATATGTACGTAGCTAAGACTTCTAAATTTTACCTATTTGAATAAGGTAAGTGTCTATCAGGAGTAATCTCCTATTTTTTTCAATCAAACAAAATATTAAACGCGGCAAAGTTAAATGGTAGCTTTACAAACGTGTCAAAAATGCTTTAGTCGCCCAATGATATCGCCAAACATTTGATTAAAGACTTATTAATGTTTATATGTACGTAGCTAAGACTTCTAAATTTTACCTATTTGAATAAGGTAAGTGTCTATCAGGAGTAATCTCCTATTTTTTTCAATCAAACAAAATATTAAACGCGGCAAAGTTAAATGGTAGCTTTACAAACGTGTCAAAAATGCTTTAGTCGCCCAATGATATCGCCAAACATATGATTAAAGACTTATTAATGTTTATATGTACGTAGCTAAGACTTCTAAATTTTACCTATTTGAATAAGGTAAGTGTCTATCAGGAGTAATCTCCTATTTTTTTCAATCAAACAAAATATTAACGCGGCAAAGTTAAGTGGTAGCTTTGAAAACGTGTCAAAAATGCTTTAGTCGCCCAATGATATCGCCAAACATTTGATTAAAGACTTATTAATGTTTATATGTACGTAGCTAAGACTTCTAAATTTTACCTATTTGAATAAGGTAAGTGTCTATCAGGAGTAATCTCCTATTTTTTTCAATCAAACAAAATATTAACGCGGCAAAGTTAAGTGGTAGCTTTGAAAACGTGTCAAAAATGCTTTAGTCGCCCAAGTGATATCGCCAAACATTTGATTAAAGACTTATTAATGTTTATATGTACGTAGCTAAGACTTCTAAATTTTACCTATTTGAATAAGGTAAGTGTCTATCAGGAGTAATCTCCTATTTTTTTCAATCAAACAAAATATTAAACGCGGCAAAGTTAAATGGTAGCTTTGAAAACGTGTCAAAAATGCGTCGCCCAAGTGATATCGCCAAACATTTGATTAAAGACTTATTATGTTTATATGTACGTAGCTAAGATTTCTAAATTTTACCTATTTGAATAAGGTAGTGTCTATCAGGAGTAATCTCTATTTTTTTCAATCAAACAAAATATTAAACGCGGCAAAGTTAAATGGTAGCTTTACAAACGTGTCAAAAATGCTTAGTCGCCCAATGATATCGCCAAACATTTGATTAAAGACTTATTAATGTTTATATGTACGTAGCTAAGACTTCTAAATTTTACCTATTTGAATAAGGTAAGTGTCTATCAGGAGTAATCTCCTATTTTTTTCAATCAAACAAAATATTAACGCGGCAAAATTAAATGGTAGCTTTACAAACGTGTCAAAAATGCTTTATTCGCCCAAGTGATATCGCCAAAAATTTGATTAAAGACTTATTAATGTTTATATTTACGTAGCTAAGACTACTAAATTTTACCTATTTGAATAAGGTAAGTGTCTATCAGGAGTAATCTCCTATTTTTTTCAATCAATCATAAAAATCTATGCGCAAAACAAAAATCGTAGCTTTGAAAACGTGTCAAAAATGCTTTAGTCGCCCAAGTGATATCGTCAAACATTTGCTTAAAGACTTATTAATGTTTATATGAACGTAGCTAAGACTTCTATATTTTACCTATTTGAATAAGGTAAGTGTCTATCAGGAGTAATCTCCTATTTTTTTCAATCAAACAAAATATTAAACGCGGCAAAGTTAAATGGTAGCTTTGAAAACGTGTCAAAAATGCTTTAGTCGCCCAAGTGATATCGCCAAACATTTGATTAAAGACTTATTAATGTTTATATTTACGTAGCTAAGACTACTAAATTTTACCTATTTGAATAAGGTAAGTGTCTATCAGGAGTAATCTCCTATTTCTTACAATCAAACATAAAATTCTATAAAAAAACTATTAAATCATTATAGTAGATGATAATCATTTGAGTCTTTTTTAATTGTCAACCGGCTTAAAATACTGGAAACTCCGTGAAAGTGACCCGAATCACATTTATCTATGTAATAGTAAAAAAATACTCATATAAGAAAGAAACTAGCAATTGTTTAAATTAGATTACCGACTTGTTCATGATTTCAAAATAGGAACTGATGAAAAGCTATCTTGCAATAATACTTCTTAGGTTACTTGTCAAGAAGTTGCACCATGCTAGCAAGTTTTGGATTGAAATCACTGACCAATGATAACTAGCATCTTTTACTTTCGAATTTGATATTAGGTCATCGGCAAGTTGCCGATATCAAAATAGTCGATTTGTCTTGAAATTCTGTTAAAGTCTATGAAACTTGCTTGTTTTTTTTAATATCTTTCGGTTTAGTGTTTGTCCGGACGAAACTCAAAATTTAAAATTCAACTTTTTTCATGGGTTTGATTTATTTTAAACAACGAGAACATTTTTTTATTGACAACAATTCTAAATTAAGTTTTTATTATTTGGTACTTATCAGTTTCCATAAATTTTTTAAGTTTTCATTTTTAAGTTTTAATGTTGTCAAAATTTATAGTTTACAAAAAACAATTCCCATAAAAATTAGGATAAACTAAACAAATAAGTTGTCGGCTCAATAATTTATTATAAACAGTTTAGGTTTGAAATATTCCTTGTAACTCTACTTCATCACTTCAAAACTTATGTAAAAATTCTAAAATTAGAATATTTTTTTACTATTTTCTTACAAGAAGATAGTTTTTGTTTGTCTCCGAGATATTGTAAATGGAGATAGTTAAAAGTAATTTACTAATATCTATGTAATGTTTTTTGTTTTAGTCGATTTTTTAAATATCAAGTTTGAACAAATCGATGAAATAAACTTTATATTTACAATTGCTTTTTACTGAATGAAATTTAAATATGATTTAGCAAAAAGTTTTGTTTTCAGAACTAATAAACAACTTTGATAAAAGCTCTTAATGAAGAATAAGCAACAACATCCAAATGACAATTTTATCTTTATTTTTCATGAAATCTCATGTGTTTCAAGATGATATGAAACTTCTATTACAGTTTCTACTTCAATTCGATCGAATTAAATCCGTTTCTAATTTATAATTTGAGTAAAAACTAAATGGTAACATCCTTGGCAATTTCCGATATAAACTTGGCTAATTGAACGGATATAGATTTGCTGATGTCGGATAATTGGTTTTGATTAGAATTAGATGGGGTAGCTGTTGTGTTCATGCTTCTACATTAAATGCTGAACCGTTTAAATCCCATTTGCCTCATTTGGTTGTTATCAAATATATCGTACATTTTTTTGCTCACATCATTACAGGTGAGATGAAACTAGAAGCGGCATTTAAAACATTCCATTGCCGGATCTTCACCAGAGCAAATTTGTATGCAGGATTGACAATTGCCATTGTAAGCTTGTTTTGATGAAGTTGATTTGTCAGGATTTTTCTTTAAATTTGAACGTAAGGTCTTTCTAGTATTATTTGGGTCTACCATAGTTTTTGGAAGGATTTTTAGGGTCACCAACCACAATATATAATATATTTATAATATACAAATAACTTCCTAGAAATAAATTTATCACAACTTATAAGCACTTATTCAAATAGAATATAACCTATAACCTGAAACTTATTCAAATTGAATAGATATTAGAGAACCTAAATTTATATTTTATGATCATGTGTGAAAATGATCTAATAGTTTCTTCATCCTGTTATTGTTTGCAAAAAGTAATACTTCCTATCTTTTTAGTCATAACTTTTAGTATACACAAAACAAATCCCTTGTAAGATAGCACATTTGATCTTTTATTTCTAATAATTAAAAATCTGTTCTAAGTAAAACTTTTCTCACTAATCTTCTCTAAGTAATTTTTATATAAGTAACTAAAATAAACAGGTTTTCCTAGATCTTCTAGGTCATTTAAACGGCAATCAGAGCACAACTCATTTTATATGAAAAAGATTAGAAAATACTGAAATCTGAGAACTTTAATCCAAAATAGTTGGAACTTATTACCTAAATTTATAACAACTATTTAAAACTTAAACCGCATATTCAAATTGCTGAAATATTATTTTTTATTTAGTTTAATCCTACTTTTTGTATTCCTTTTTGAGAACCGTAATTTTGTAAGCATTATTTGCAAAATTGTTTCCAGAAAACATGATGGCTTTTCTATTTATTTGTTAGGAACAAGATTTCTCTATATAAGTTTTATTATTTATAAAATTATGTTCTGTGGAAGACCTATTAGACAAGTAGTTTTTCTTTCTGACTGTGAACTTAGAAAATATTCTTTTTAAAAAGTTAGAAACAGTTTCATTGAAAATAATTACAATTGTTTTACATTAGAAGTATTTTTATTAATATTAGTCACAAGAAATCTTTTAAATTTTGTAATTTAAAAAGTAATATGCAAACACGTAAAACTAAAACAATTTAGAAATGTTGTCAAAGAAAAACATTTTTTCAAACAGTTAAATATATGATACTTATAAGGGAGAATCAATTTTATAAATAAAACTTTGTCCGGACGAACTTTAGATCAAAAAACATTTTTAAATAGACGATGTTTCATTCCAAGATAGCTTTTCATCTGTTTCCCAAGACAGTCCAAAATTTGAAACCGGCAATTTGTCGGTGATCTATTTATTAAGTTCTAAAATAAGCGAATTAATGAAAATGTGTTGGAAAGTAGACTATGAGTTGTTTTTTTAAATGTTATTCCAGTACTTCCAACGGCAAGTTAGCAATTGATTAACTTTAACAGAAAATTAAAACTTTAATTTTGAGCTTAAAGTAATTTTAGCTATAATTTGCTTATAGTTTGTTCTCACTCTAGTTAGAGATGAAATTATCAAACTGCAAAAATTTAAGAAGTTTTGAAATTGGTTAATACATTTATAATATAGTTAAAATGCAAATAGCAAAAGTCCAACAAAGACTTTGATTTTAATTTAGTAGCATTTATAAACATTTTATTTAGTTATGTATCAAATTAAAAAAAAATTTTTCGTAGTTTTTAATCATCGAAATTTATAATTTTCACATCCTTTTCTACATCTATAATTAATGTGTTTTACAATCAGTACTTTTAGCTGTACTATCAAAATAATTTTTGTAATCATCTGAAAGTTTCTTTTATCAAAAAGCTTTATAGGACTAATGATATTAACAAAAATAATTGAAAAATTTTTCTAAATTTCTCATCACAGTTAATATGTCTTTCAAATATTTCATTCTTGAAAACTAATAAAAATATTATCAAGCTTCTATTGTTGTTTTTCTGGAACGTTCTGATTTCAAGATTAATTTAACGGTGAGCATCATTGATGACATCTATATAAAATACATGGACATAAGAAAACAATCGCATCTAAGTCTTATCCTTTTTTCAAAAAAACCTTATCAAGCTTCTATTGTTGTTGTGAAACTTTTTATTAAGCAATCATAACAATCTGGAATGTTCTGATTGTGCTTTACAGTGAGCATCATTGATAACGTCTCAAAAATACATGGATATCTAAGGGCAATCGAATCTAAGTCTGATCCCATCAGACACAAGTACAGATCATTTTAAACGACTTAGGTTTCTCCAGACTTTAAAAACTTTACATTTGCTTAACGCTATCCACTACTGTTACTCAATGAAATGAAAATGAACTTTATTAAATCACATGCAATATGTAAAATTGTGATTTAAATAATATGATACACGCCACGAGTAGTAAAAATAAGTTTGCATAATCAGCGTTAAAGTATTTTTATCTTTATTTAACTTGTTGTAATTTATAAAATACTATAAAAAAATTAAATGACTATTGTGTAATTAAACTAACCTATAAGATCTAGACAAAAACAAATAAGACTTGAAATATTCGACTATAGCTGCTTGATGGAAAAATTGATTGAAGCACAAAGTTTTCGTAATTTTATTTTAATTCCAACAAAATAATTAAAAACAAATACAAGAGGCGAAATTTAAGCTTAGATTATAAAACATAAACTTTTCTGGTAGTAAGAACAATTAGCAAACGCACAAACTTATCTCGCAGACATCAAACATTTCTTTATCAGAAGTAAATTTTTGTTTTATGATTTTAAAAGCTATTTATTTAAGTTTACGTCCGACCAACAATATCTAATTTCATTGGTTCTTGTTCATATATTTTTGACGTTTAGCCTTTAAATTTTGAAGAGTTAAAAGAAAACACTTTAAAATGAACTTTTAAGTTTAAATCAAAAAAGACATTCAAGAAAAATATGAAAGTTTTCTTATGTAAGGTTTGGTGCTTTACTGAAACTTTTTAAAATTATTATTTTTGACTTCTTTTTCGCATTATTGTTTAATTAATTAGTAGGCATCATCATTTTTAAAGAAGATAACAGTTTTTTGATTATTTCTGTGGCGGTATTCAAAATAGATATCATTCTTTGACAGTTTGAAAGATCTTCAAAAATTAGTTTTATATCGAGTAATACGCCCAATTGGCTCTCATAGTTACTAGGAAACATTTTATCTTCGTTGTTTTCATTATTCTTTTTGTTACTCATAGAAACTTTAAAATTCTCTGAAACGTCAGATGAAATATTGTTTGGCTGATCAGAAAAATTTGAACTTGTATAACCTTCTTCCGACAGGTAGAGATCAGTTTCGAGGCAGTCACAATCGTCAGATATTAAATTGCAAGACTGATTAGAAAAATCGGAACTTGTATAATCTTCTAGGTACAGATCAGTTTGAAGGAAGATAGATTCTTTTCTTATCTTTGATAACTTTACATGACAAGCTAATGACAAGCTAAACAAAACAGGTACAAGTAAATTGTTAAAATAAGTTTCAGCAAATTCTGGATTTCGTTTAAATTCTATTAAAGTGCTTATTAGGCTGTTTGAGGCAAATGTTTGCCCCAAAAAATACTCTTGTCCTTCTATCAATGACTGAATGAATAACCTCAAATCGCATAAGCTTACAAAAGCAATCACTCTGATTATTTCTTGGTAATACTCAAGATAAGCCGAATCTATATGCAACAGATTGTTACATGATTGCACAAGTGCGTAACAAAAATCATCTAAAAATGATAAATATTCTTGAAACTTGAGAAAATTTGTATTTGTTGATTGTATAACTTTTTTAGTTGTACCAGATAGCAAGGAAAATCTTTTGATCAAATCATTAAGTTTTGTGGTTTGTTTGTAGATATTAGTTTCGGTTATATTGCCAAATCCATCCAAAATCTGCACTAGAAAAAATAGAAGTGTAGACGTTTTGTATTTCATTATGGCTTTAGTTGGTTTGAATTCTTCAGCAATCAACAGACAATGTCTTAATAATTCTAAAGCAACAAAATGGCTTTCTACAGATTTGTCCTTTTTGAAAGAAAACTTTGTTCCAATTTGAAAGAATATTCTCAGTATAATAAGATCACGTGAGTTACTGCTGGCTTTAAAATCTTTCAATTTGTAAACTTTTACTAATCCAGGTTTTTCGTATTTCCAGTAAACAAATCCTGCTGACAAAATATTATCTTTCACAAGTGAATCAGAAAAACAATCAAATCCATCAAAATCTTTATCTTGGTACTTAAGGTGAAGTTCTATAAGCTCATTTCCAGCCGGTCTCGTAAAAATGTAATCAAATAGACTACCTTGCAATATGAAAGACGTTTTTCCTCCAATATCTAAAACTTTCACACATTCAGAATATTCATTCATTTCAAATTTGTTAATTTTTGTAGCAAGTTAATCTACAAATTCAGGAGCTGCTAAAATTAAGGCTGTAGTTGAATAATATATTAGACAAACGTAGCATCATTCAGTACATTTACTAAATTAAAAATGTTCTGACTATATTTTACCTTACAGCTTGCAGCAGGCAATCAAGATTTAAATCTTACTAAGAAGTAGTAGTATCTTCATTAACTTAAATTCTAAATCAAACATATGAATTCACATCAAATAGTTAAAACATATTCAGTACTAAACTAGCAAACAAACAATAAAGTAAAAAATATAACTTTCCATGTAAGAAAAGTCTTCAACAAATATGCCCTCATATTCGAGTTGTTCATTTATTTATAGTCTTGCAAATGTAAACCAAATCAACCGAAATAAAATCATTGAAAACAGACTTGTTACTTATTCAATCAGTTTGTTTAAACTGTAATCATTTCAATATTATATGTTCAGTTTAAGAACTGATAAAGAGACAGTTTTATTATTAATAATTTTGTAAAATCATATAAGGTGAATTCTTTGCTTTCTCTGTTTATATAAATCGATATTTTGCTGAAATTACATGAGGCCTTATGACTATGCTTATATTTTGCACAAAGCTAAAAATAATTTCCTTAAACGTTTCCTTCAGCTTTTTGAATAAATGTCTCTTTACTTTCCGCTAGACGCTTAGAGCAGGATACGACTTTAACAGCTTTTTAAATACATGTCTTTCTGCTAGAAGCAATAAAAACAAACATACTGGTGATCACGAAATACAAAATTTGCATATTAGAAACATCTTTTAATGGTCTTTTATTGAGCTTATGAAAGATTTGAAAGATTAAGAAATCTGTTTAATAACTCTTCATTTTATTTTGCTTCTTAAAATAAATGTAGTTTCAAATCAGTTTGCTCTAAATATAAATGAAATTTCTTTAGACTAACAATAAAAAATAAATGATAAAGGTTTAATAATTTTAGTCAAAATGCTTTTTGTAATATCACAAGACTTACAAGTTTAGATAAAAGTATTAGACATTTATTTATGACTGAAGTTGTTTTCTTAAAGTATTTAGACAATAATGAATATATTGCTGTAGGGGTTTCAAGTCTTGTGTTGCTAATAGTGAAATAAAGATAAGTGTATTTGTCTCGTGGAGGCAGGTGGTAGTTAGATTTACTCATTATTAGGCTCACTTCAAGTCTGGAGAGTCTTACAACCTCTGTAAAGCAAGATGTTATTACCTGCAACGCCGACTCATTATATTTCACAAAGGCGTCATCGCCGAGACGATGTTTTGTTAACTAAGGTAGCAAGTTTATAATCTAGTTTTAATTATTTAACTTTTAAATTGATGGCTAATGTTGCAGTAATTGTTTCATGAAACTTTGTGAATATAAACTCCTGGCAGCCAACTTATAGATTAAAACAATTTGGTTGAATAAATTAAAGTTATAAAATGAGTAAAGCTTGAGTTTAATTTCCAAATCTTACCAAAACTATCTTTTTGTTGTTGTAGTATTTCTAATTACTACATGAAAGTTATTTTTATGTTTTTATCCTCAATTAATATTTATATGAAAGCTTGAAAACTGAATTTGATGTTCCTAAACTACGAAAACTAAAATAGCAAATAAATCAATCCCAAACCAACCTTGTTTTAGACTAAAGTATAGAAATTTTTTTTTTATAAACAAATTGAGTATTAAAAAGTAGCTTTCAACTTGATTTCGTTTTCCTTAAATGATTTAGAATTTGTGAAAAAAAACTTAAACTATCAAGAAATCAAAAACAACTTTTGCTATATTAAACAAACCAAAATTTTTAATTCAAAGAATTAGGTAAACGAAAATTTTAAATTTCACCTTAAAAATTAATAGCATCAATATTATCAAAACCTATGATTATCAAAACAATCTTTTTTATAACACCCAATCGAAACTATTTACTATTTTTATTTAGTTCCACAAATATACATTTATCTATGTCCTTATGGCCTCTCTGAATTGAAACTACCCATAATGATATCAAAAGTCAAATATCTCTGTGTGACGTTAACCAAAAGTTATGTAATTTGGACTTTTATATATTTTTTATAATGTTTTGTGGATATATTTTAAATATGTTACAACTGTAAATAAATCGAATTAAAATTCAAGTTAAGTTGCAAATATTCTAATTCGAAAGCTTTCATGCTATTGGCTGATCACAAAAGAAATATTTTCAGTCTTATATGTTAGCTAGAGGTTGTCAAAACCTGTCACAATACTAAGGAATTAAAAAAATTTACTGACCTCATAACTTAACTGGTCCATTAACAATGATCATAACAAAATTTAACAGATTTAAATCAACTTTGATGGTAACTACAAAATACGTTGCACGGCTCTAAAGAGCAATTCAAACTTCTAAAGGAAATGTTATAGAAGAACTCTTTAATATCCGTTAAACGTTTTTCTAAAAACCATTTGACAACTAAGATGTAATCACTTTCGCTTTAATTATTTCTATTATAAAAAGTTTGCAACTAGCTTCCTCATAAACTTCCTTAATGATTATTATTACAGGCGCGTTATAAATTCATTACTCCACAGCTTGTTTAACCAATCTCACAAGAGCGTCTTTTGAAAAATTTTCTTGAGAATCAGTTATGGTGATTTCTAATTCATAACGGACCTCACCAAAATATTTTTCATATCAGAGTACTAAAGGTAAAGGACAAAGTGTTTTTGGGTTTGCTAGGGTACTGAGTGCAAATCACTAAGTGTTTTTGGGAATTTCATAATATTATCATTTGCAATTTTCTTTTTGTGAATGTTGAACAAATTCTTCAAATAAAAACTACTGTTATACAACTTTTGTAAGATATAATTTATTGGCCGTCTTAATGATTATTTTTCCAAGTTTTTGGCTTTCAATCAACCGAGTTTCATCTTTTTTCTAACTTATTAAGTATAATTTATAAAAATATAAAACAAAACATTTTATTCTGAAGGTAAGTTAAATTTTTAAGGTGATAAAAACTTCTACGATAACGTTATAATTATTCAGCGTTATAGTTTTGCAGGCATAACTAATTTTAAACGAAGAATGCAACTTTATAATTATTTTTGTGGCTTTAGTCAAAATGTGTTTCATCTTTTGACAATCTAAAACACTATCAAAAATTACATTTATAGTAAATAATTCGTCGTACAAGTTGTCATATCTACTAACAAACATTTCAGCTTTCTTGTTTTCTTTATTTTTTATATTACTCAAAAAATATTTCATTTTCTCTGAAAATTCAGATTCAATTTTGCTTAGTTAATTAGCTTAAAAATTGAAATTTGTATAAACTTCTTGACACAGGTACGTATTAGTTTGGAGGCGTATAGATTGCTTTCTTATTTTAGAAAACTTCAAATGGTAAGCTAACGATATCAACAAATTAAAACTAAACAAAACAGCTGAAATTGATTTGTTTAAAAAATCATTAGCGAACCTTGGATTTTGTTTGGCTCCTTGTAAGTTTATTTGAAGGCTATATAAAGCAAATATTTGCCCAAAAACATATAAGTGTCCTGCTATTGAAGATTTAATGAAGAACATCAAACTGCATAAGCATACAAATGCATTTACTCTCAATATGTCTCGGTTATACTCTAAGCCATTAGAATTGTAATCAAATAGATCTTCAGTTGACTCAAGTGAGGAATGAAAGACATCCAAAAATGATAAATATTTTTGAAACTTGTGATTATTGGTGTTTGTTCATAGTTTAACTTCTTTAGTTCTACCAGATAGCAAAGACAATCTGGTGATCAAATCATTAAGTATTTTGGTTTGTTTGGAAAGTTTAGTTTCGTACATATTGCCGAATACATCCAAGATCTGTACTATAAAAATTGAAAACGCGGATAATTTGTATTTCATTATGGTTTTAGTTGGTAAAAGATGATGTGTAAAATTGTATATTTGCATAAACTAAAATTGTACATTCGAATAAAATAAGTTTGTACATTTAAATAAAATAAAATTGTGTATTTGAATAAAAGAAAATTGTACATTTGAATAAAACAAATTTGTACATTTGAATAAAAGAAAATTTGTACATTTGAATAAAACAAATTTGTACATTTGAATAAAATAAAATTTGTACATTTGAATAAAAGAAAATTTTGTATTCGAATAAAATAAATATGTACATTTGAATAAAATAAATTTGTACATTTGAATAAAATAAAATTGTACATTTGAATAAAATAAATTTGTACATTCGAATAAAATAAAATTTGTACATTTGAATAAAATAAGATTGAGAGGAATCATACTTGTATTCACCATTACAAGATAACCATCTGATTCTGTACTAACTACAATCTACTGTGGATTAGTTGCTGTTGAATGTATTTAATATCTGCTTCACTTAAAGGTAATTACGTCATTGATGACGTCATCAATTTGTTATTTAATCATATTTTTTTATAAAAAAGACCTCTTTGGTTGTTAGTGAGTTTTTTCAATCTTCTTTCAAGTTATTCTAATCTTTAAGATTGCAATTCAAAAATTTTTATTGTACTAAATCCAAACATGACTTCATCTTCAAATCATTCTGATCTTCAAGCTTTCTACCAAATTGTCGCAGAGTTACATCAGTTCATTCTGATATCTTCCATTTCCTTAGGAAGATTTTAACATGATTTCTACTTCAAGTTATTCTACTCTTCAGAATTCTTCTTTCACATTTACTGCTTCTGAATCTTTTATTATATTTTCATCAAAATATTTTCTTCTCATTTTCTAGAAAGATTCTGTTTAAAATTTTTACATCTTTTTTAAGTTTAAGCAACTTCAAAGACGCCTTTATCTTCAGATCGTGTAATCTTTCATATCTTACTGATCTTAAAGTAATTTTAGTCACTAAAACCTGTTTAACATCTGATTTAAAATAAATGATCTTAAGACTTTATTTAAAAACAAAATTTTTCATCAAATCTTCCTGATATAATCTCTTCTTACTCATCAAAATTCCTGCCACATTTATCTCCTGCAAAATCTTTAAACAAAATCCAAACTTCTCTAATCTAATATCTTCTTACAGGATCAACAACAACCAATTAATCAATCCTTCTTCAAACCAAATCACAACATCCATCATTTCTCTCGACAACTCTTCCAACAATCTCCAATCACTTCAACATCTCAATCAAATCTTCCCGAACTTGTTGCGCTTCAATGCGTCCAACATCAACCTTACTTCGGTAGATTAGAACCATTTCAATGAAAAGTCCCTGGTCACCAGCTGTTTATAGTGATAAGCCAATGAGACCACAACCTGTCGGTCCACAAGCTCCATTAGTCTATGGTGGAGTACCAACACCACAAGACAGTTATTATGACGATGAAGATGTTCTTAGTGACGGTCACAAGTACGATATTCCAATGTTGGAAGGATCAAGTTATCTTCCACAACAAACAGGAGTTGTCTACACTGACAATGATAAGAATCTTGGAGATCATCAACCAACAACATTAGATGTCGGAACAGTACCAACTGCTCCTGGACATCCACTTGTACCAGGATATCCAAGTCCATTCGGACCAACTGTCAGCGATAGTGGCAAGGCTATGCGACCACAACCTATCAACAATTTCTGTTTCTACTTGATCTTGTCAACTCTCGACATATCTAGAAACATGATTGATGACGTCACACTGTTGCAAACCACGTGATTAACGCATCTTAACTTATCGTCCAATCACTTAACAAGATTTCAGTCATGTGATGAGCCTTGTAAGCTTCTAGCGATGACGTCACTTACAATCGATCCCAACTTGATCCAAGATGCTAATCCTTAGATCCAGGATCTCAATCTGTGTCCCTGTTTCAAGCAACTTTCTGCATCTGATAATCTCCTTAATTACATCATGATGTAGACTTTTTGAAAGATAACTCGAAATTTTGTTGATACAATAAAACATCTAAGCACAAAACAGTTTTTTTGTAGTTAATTAAGATTTATAATTCCTTAAAACATTAAAGAGCAAATTGTATCCTAATAACAAACCATTAACTAACATCACAGTCTTCAATTTCAAAGTTTTTGGTCGTGAAGAAACTAACTAAGAATTAATTTGTTAAATTGAAAATTTAATATTTATAAAAAGATGTTCTAAATACAAAAAATTCTTAGAATTAAAGCTTTTTATAAAAGAGTAAACAAAGTTGATTGATTTTACAAAGATATTTGTGGAATAATAAATCTATTGATGGAAAATTGGTTAAAAGAATTATAAAGTTGGTTGAAGAAATAAAGTTATAAGTTTAGAATTTGTGGGCTGGAATCTGGCTAAAGATTATCTCAAGTTTTTAAAAGTTTCAAAACATTGAATGACTTAAAATAATTACATAATAAAGTTAAAGAGTGAGTTAATGAATTTATGCTAAAGATAATATATCTAAATAGGTGTCTAACTTTAATAAATATATCCTTGGAATATATATTTTTATCTTTTTGTAATGTTTGGCTTTTTGAATTATTGTAAAATAAACTTAATTGTTAAAATTAATTTGTTCAATAAAAATACAAATCAATTATAAGTTTTGAAATTTAATCAAAAATGTTTATTAACCTTTTACATAATAATATTTAATTACAAATCATTTTCAAGTTTATCAATAGCTAAAGTATTTTGTAATATCAATATTCTTCATTATTATATTTCTTTATCAAAAATTGATATTTTCAGTTCATATATTATTACTTGAAAAAAGCAAATACATCTAAAATTAATTATGTTTTGCAAAAATAATAAAGCTAGAAAGTAACTAGTTTGATGATTGCTGAAATTTTTTATATATTATAAATTTTTCTGGCTTGCCAAAGAAAAAACAGTTTTGTAAATTACTTTCACAGATACTTTTATTTCAAATCTTAGCATAAAATTGTTTAAAAATTTAATATCTGTAATACAAAAATTACTAACTTCAATATAAACTTACTTTCAAATTCAAATCTAACATATTTTTATATATATCTATGCTTCTGCACTGTTGTTATATTTTTTATATTACTTAAACATAAGAATTTTAAACTATTTCTTTGTTGTCATAATGTTTTGTTTTCGAGATAAGAGATGTAAGTTTTTTTTATCGGCAATCATGCGTTAAGTAAAGGAAGTAAAACTCTAGCACCATCAATGTTAAAAGGTTTCCAGAAAGATTTTTTATTTACTCTTTTAAGGAGATTCTTTTTCAGATGATGAACACTCTTTTGATTGCTGCAAAGAAGTGAGATTTAAGTTCACATTTAATAAATTTAAAAAAAATAATTATTTAAGAAACCCAACTGTACACAGACACTGACAACTACTGAAGAATTTATGAAAACAGTAAATAGTTCATCGTTTAAGACTAAGAACTCTCTGTGAAGTTTTATAATGGTTTACTACTAACTATAAACTTTATCTTATCAAGGTGGTCCAAACATTTTCAGTCAATATTCGACGGTAAGCGCTCTGTAAGTGATAAAAATCTTCTCTGTATTCCACAACGCGAGGTGATTTTGGAGCTTGATGAACCCTTTATCTATTAAAGAGATCACCAAAGCAATCAATCAGCTAAAAATGCAATAGGGCTTCTGATGTCGATGGAAAACCATCAGAGTTGTGAAAAAAGGTAGTGAGTAACTAAACAAAGCTCTAAGCTGCTTGTATTTTGCTAATATATCGTATTTGCTCATAGAAAATCTGACAACAATTTCGTAAGCAAACTAAAAAAAGACGTATTTTGATAATTGAAAACGTATTAAATATCTATATATTTTATTGATCACGAAATTATTATTTAAAGACCAATTTTTCCTCTACTGGTTTATAATTATAATTTTGCATGCCATAGTTCGTTTATCGTTACTTTTGTTGTTAGGCGCATTTTATAATAGAATAAAGCTCTTTTTAAAAGCTGTTATTATTCCACTGTAATACATTCATACATCTCACCAAAGTCTTTGATGCTGTAATTAGAGAAGCCCTGGGAAGATAATCAAACTTCTTGGATGTCTACCTAAGTTTACTAACATGATTATGCGGCTCAACAATTAGTAAAAAAAGGAAATGTAAAATTTAGAAATGCCTTTTTCACACTGTTGTGAAAGAAAGAGTTTAAAGAAAGATGTGTGCATACAACTCTCTTCTCAATATTCTTCAGTTTGATGTGAAATCATACATCCTTAAATTTCAATGAACAAGACACAATCTACTTTTGGTACTACCTTAATGACCTTACATTCAATTTGAGACTTCTAAGATGTAAATCTTACCTCACCATGATTTATAAACTTATGTTTGAAGATGATGCTACTCTAATGGCACACTAATTCGAAGCTTAAAGAACATCTTGCTTCAAGAAGACTGCAAAACTATATACGACTCATATATTATTTCACTTTTTCCTGTTGATCTATCTTACATATATTTTTCACTATTTAGTTATCTCTGCACTATCTCTGTACCTCAAAACATTCTTGATAAAAATAAACTTAACAATTTTTAAACTTTACATAATTTTTAACCTTATAAATCTGTTGTTATTATCTGATGCTTTAAACATAAAAATCTAATCTAAATAAATTAGATATAAAGAATTTGATAGACAGTAATTTTAAGAGGCAGAAACTTTTTTAAATCAAATTTATTACGATTAAACCACACATAAATGTTAATATTCGCCAACGACATCAACAGAATCAATTTGCGCATTCCGTAAATTAATTTTATAAAATATTTTCTGCTGATTCTTTTTAACCAGCTCCATAACAACGTATTCTGTTTCCTTAAAAAGATGAACAGCAGTTACATCAGCTTCAGTATAAAACCACTTAGATACAGGAAGTTGACTAATATAATCAGCAAATGGTATGAAAGTTGATAAAAGTCTACTCATAGTTTCAACAATCATAGATTTTTCGGCATCCTGTTCGCAAAACTTTGGTAGCTTGAATAAATTAACAAGACCATCAGAATAAACAGCTGCTACTATTTCACAATCAGAACTAATAGCAAGTGCAGTAATCGTTCCTCCAACTAAAGAACTCCTAAACTCATGAAAGAGTTTTCCTGTTGAAGCAAAAAATACTCGAATAACAGTTCCACGTTCAGAAGCAGTAGCAATCATATCACTGTTTGAATCACCACAAATAGCCACCACTTTATGTTTATGGGCTTTAAGTACCATACGAATTTTCATATTTTTTAAATCAAATACTTCTACATGCCCACAGTCACAATGATACCCATAAGTCACTAATATTTTCTGTTTTTCTAGAAAGCAAATAGTTCCACTTTTATCATGCTTTTGACTCAGATATTTCAAGGATTCATTCTTTGATCTCTCATACATTCTAAAATTATCTTCAGTAATCAATGTAATGAGAGTATCAGTTGCTGTTACTTTAATATATGGAAGATAATCATAAAGATTGAGAGGATCCATATTTGTATTCACCATTACAAGATAACCATCTGATTCTGTACCAACTACAATCAACATGGACTTTTTTATGTCCGAATTTTCTCTATGACTCAGCAGCATTTTTGTAGCACACCATTTAGTGAGAGACTTAATCTGTTCTTCATCCTTCAAATTAGATTTTTCCTTCATATATAGATCAGTAACTGACTGAAGATTGATTATTTGTACTTTGTCGAAATTCATTGGAGATATCATCATATCCACTCTATTTAAATCTTTTAATGTTTCCAAGGTAGCAACATACTTCTTGTTTTGTGACAAGAATTGAGAACTTTCTTTAACTAGAGACATTATTAACTTGAATCAAATTTGTAAACCTAAAAAGTATTTAAAAAGTTATTTGACAAACAATTTTAATTTAATATTTAAATATATATAATATATAAGATTTTATTTGAAGTAAATTCAAAAAATCTACAAATTTAAGTATTATAAGATTGCAGAGTAAAATATATATTTAAAAATAGTTAATTTAGAAAAATTGAAAATTAATAAAATTCACAATACTTAAATTATTCAACAAAAATATCAGCTTAAATTTTGATGATAAATTTATAGGATAAATATCCATAAAAACTACATTTGATTCAATAAAATATTTCTATTTTAGTTACAAAAATTATAAGTTTATTTTTTACAATTACAAAAATAAAAAAAATGTAGAACAATTTTAACAAAAATATACTTTGTCAAATAAATATATACTAAAGAATAGTTTGATAAAAAATAAAATCTACACAAACGATAAAAAAGTTTGTATAAAAGTTTAAAATTACTAAACTAAAGAAAATTAAGACGAAAAAAACAGATTACAAAACTTTTATTAATAATGAAACTAGAAATATATGACAAAATTGTTTTCAATTTAATAATATCACAATAAGTATTAATAAAACAATATTATTGATACTTTTATATCTACAATTAAAAACAAATCTTGTACTTTGAAACATAACATTTTTTCAATGCATAGTTTTCCTTAAGAACAACTTTAGTAATAAATAATATTAAATGCAAAATTTAGTTTATAAAAAATTAATTTTAACAAATTACTTATTATTATGGTTATCATCTAATGAAAAAAAATTAGATTAAAATAAAAATCCCAAATATAATTATAGAAACTAAAAGATTAAAAGTAAAAAAAAAATTAATCACTTCAAATTAATAATCTTAATATAATTATGAAATTATCTTTAAATAAAAAACTTACAAAAGTTTTCTGTTAACAACACCGGCAAATAACGATGAAAATCTCAAATGTCAGGATACAGAATGAACTAACAACAGGCAATGCGCAGAAACCTATGCGGTAAATAATCTACGGTTCATACGTTCTGCGATTACCATAGAAAAATAGCTAGATACGAAACTTTAAGAGATATGCTTTCAATAATCTTTTGGAATGTTAAGTAAATGATATTAGTTAACTCATATTTGTCATATATAAATGTTTATATATGTTTATTTATATATAAATGTGTTATATATAAATAAAAAAAAAAAATTTTAGTTAACTTTTATTTGTCAGATGGATGCAAATCACAAATTCTATTTTTCGAAGCAGTCTTTGCTGTCATAAGTAATCACTCCAAGAGCTCACAGTGCGCTATTGTACATCTCAACTTTCATTTTGAAGCAAGACAAAGAGGTAGTAGTGTTGATGATGTTAATCTATCTATTAAAGTTATGGATTCAACAATTTTCTCTGGAATGCACATGGCGATGGTGTTTAAGCGCAGTTTACATTTTTGTTTTCGACTTTTACTTTGTCTTACTTGAAAGATGCAATTTGCAGTATACTAGAGGTGATTGTTTAGAAAGTTTTTCTTTTATTGAATATTATTTGTATTTTTTACATCTTGATTTTAGAATAACGAACACTAAAATCAGAATGAAACTCTGATGTACTTAATTACATGTCTTCTGTGCATCTTGGACAGTGAAGAACTTTATCATCTAATTATTGAACTATTCGTTTGATCTTAATAATTTTTTCTATAGACAGGATTTCAAATAGTTTGTGTTTATATTCAAACAAGCTAATAGATAAAAAAGCTGAAACTATTTACCTTTATTTAGTTTAGAAGCCTTTTGCAGGATTTAATTCAGTGTTTCAGGTATTAAAAGTCAAATTTCAACTTTGTCAAATGAGCAAATAATGTTTTGCCTAAATAATTTTCTATAACTACATTGCTGTTGAGCAATCTATAAAATATTTTAAAATGTTTTTCTATTTAAGGAAAGATTATGTGAAAAGTCTTCCAAAACAATTCTTGTTGACAAACTGCTACTAATAACTAAAAATCTGACTTAAAATCTTTATGTAATAATATTCGTATAGAAAATTGTTAAATCAGTTTTGCTTACTACTAATATCGAATTTTAATTAATTTGAAAAAGTAATACAGATGCATCCATATAAAAAATTATTTATTCAGAACTAGTTCAGTTGCTTCACACCAAATTCACAAATCTTTCAAGATATACAAATTTAACATCGTTTGAAATAATTAACATTTGGGCAATTTTTTTAACAAGTGATGTATAATGCTGCCAGTTTATTTTTTCACTTAATTTAATATTTTTTGTTAATTACTTTTTTTTGCTTATGCTTCAATAGATTGAAGCTTATGCTTCGATGAATAAAACAAATAAATTGAAAGAACTTTCGTAAAACCTCTAACTTTTACGGAACAAAAATTACCAACAAAACATTTCTCTATTAGTGGATCTTAGTTTTATTTTTTAATGTTCTTCTGAATTTAGTCAAATATTTTTCAATTATAATATACAAGTTACAACAGTTAGCACTTTTACAAAGTATAAAGTTTTGATATATTTACAATTGTTAGTAAGTAACTAATGTAAGAAATATATTGTGGAAGGTCTCGCTTGTTTAATAAGTATTAAAATAGTCAGATTATCCAGGATAAACTTCGATGTATAACTTATATAGCTTCCTCCATAATTGCTGATCTCGCTTCCAAATATTTTGTACATATGTTTCATCTAAAATCATTAATACACTTTTAGTAAATAATTGATAATAAGTAGAAACTATTTCAAAAATAATACTCATCAATTACCAATGTAATCATGGTCGATGCAATGACAAATTTGACATCCACTGTAGGAGATGTAACAACATTTTTCTGATGATTCACAACTGATGCCATCATCATTATCACATTTAGTAAGTTTAAAATCACTATCTTCAGGACTAAAAATTTTGTCATATAAAATAAAAAAGTTAAAAATTTTAAAAACAGTTTGTAAATTTACATTTTGTCTGCAAGTTCTTTTAAAAACAATTCCAACATATTAACTCTCCAACTAAAATAATCACAAGACCATGCTGGGCGACGTCCACATCTAGATGAATCATCATAAAACCTTGAGGAATTGAAGTCAACTGTTCTATCTTTACTAAGAAGTGGACATTCTTAAAAACAGATTCGAATGAAATTAACTTGTGTTCAAACAATTAGATTGAAGGTAATACTTGAAGATGGTGAAGTATAAGTTGTTGTTTCAGCTGTTGTTTCAACCATAGTTGTTGGAGACTGATTTGTTGGTAGCTGAGTTGTTGGTGACTGAGTTATTGCTGGCTGAGTTGTTGGTAGCTGAGTTGTTGGTAGCTGAGTTGTTGGCTGAGTTGTTGGAGACTGAGTTGTTGGTAGCTGAGTTGTTGGTAGCTGAGTTGTTGGTGGCTGAGTTGTTGGTAGCTGAGTTGTTGGCTGAGTTTTTAGAGACTGAGTTGTTGGTAGCTGAGTTGTTGGTAGCTGAGTTGTTGGCAGCTGAGTTGTTGGTAGCTGAGTTGTTGGTGGCTGAGTTGTTGGTAGCTGAGTTGTTGGTGACTGAGTTATTGCTGGCTGAGTTGTTGGTAGCTGAGTTGGTTGTAACTGAGTTATTGCTGGCTGAGTTGTTGGTAGCTGAGTTGTTGGTGGCTGAGTTGTTGGTAGCTGAGTTGTTGGTAGCTGAGTTATTGCTGGCTGAGTTGTTGGTAGCTGAGTTGTTGGTAGCTGAGTTGTTGGTAGCTGAGTTGTTGGTGACTGAGTTGTTGGTGACTGAGTTGTTGGTAGCTGAGTTGTTGGTAGCTGAGTTGTTGGTAGCTGAGTTGTTGGTAGCTGAGTTGTTGGTAGCTGAGTTGTTGGTAGCTGAGTTGTTGGTAGCTGAGTTGTTGGTGACTGAGTTATTGCTGGCTGAGTTGTTGGTAGCTGAGTTGTTGGTGGCTGAGTTGTTGGTGACTGAGTTATTGCTGGCTGAGTTGTTGGTAGCTGAGTTGTTGGTGGCTGAGTTGTTGGTAGCTGAGTTGTTGGTAGCTGAGTTGTTGGTAGCTGAGTTGTTGGTAGCTGAGTTGTTGGTGGCTGAGTTGTTGGTAGCTGAGTTGTTGGTGACTGAGTTATTGCTGGCTGAGTTGTTGGTAGCTGAGTTGTTGGTAGCTGAGTTGGTGGTAGCTGAGTTGTTGCTGGCTGAGTTGTTGGTAGCTGAGTTGTTTGAGACTGAGTTATTGCTGGCTGAGTTGTTGGTAGCTGAGTTGTTGGTGGCTGAGTTGTCGGTAGCTGAGTTGTTGGTAGCTGAGTTGTTGGTAGCTGAGTTGTTGGTGGCTGAGTTGTTGGTAGCTGAGTTGTTGGTAGCTGAGTTATTGCTGGCTGAGTTGTTGGTAGCTGAGTTGTTGGTAGCTGAGTTGGTGGTAGCTGAGTTGTTGCTGGCTGAGTTGTTGCTGGCTGAGTTGTTAGTAGCTGAGTTGTTGGTGGCTGAGTTGTTGGTGACTCAGTTGTTTGAGACTGAGCTGTTGGTAGCTGAGTTGTTGGTAGCTGAGTTGTTGGTAGCTGAGTTGTTGGTGGTTGAGTTGTTGGTGGCTGAGTTGTTGGTGGCTGAGTAGTTGGTAGCTGAGTTGTTGTTGGTAGTTGAGTTTTTGGACACTGATTTGTTGGTGCCTGAGTTGTTGGTAGCTGAGTTGTTGAAATATTATTACATAGATCTTCAGAACAGATGCTTTGTGAGCAAGTTGTTATGTCTTCTATTTCACAAAAGGACGGATCGCTGAAATCATCGTCTATCTTGACACAGTTTGCTACATAAGCTGTGTATGGTGCTGCAATTGAGATAAAAAAATTACTTGTGATCACCAAACTTCTACTCACTAAACTAAGTTCTAGAAATGAATAGTAAGTTTTTAAAACGCTTTTTAAAAAGTTATCAAATAGTAAATTTAGAGTTAAAGTTTGTTTATTTTAAAATTTTTGAGACTAAATTGTTTGTTCTTACCAGAAAGAAATCTATATATTGTAAAGTAGCAAGATGTGGATTCAGGACAGTCAGCTTCATCACTTTCAAGTAGAACTAATTTTTCTGTCTTATCTTCTATAAAACCACGATACACTACACATTTGATTCCATCTAAATTAAAGAATATTTAGTTTGATGTCGTTATTAAATATTCAGAATGTGTATTAATAAATATTTAAAAGACTTCTATTATCAGTATTATTATACTATTTGTGAGAATATATGTTAGTAAGAGGTTCTCTTTTCAAGCATACTACTTTGCGTTTATTGTAAAGAAGAAATAAATTTTCAAATATTATTAACAATAAATTATTTGAACATTTTCACCTGCAGTATTCACAGCATAAATCAAAACTGTTACTAAAGCTAATACAATAGACTTCATTTCTGTTAAATCCTGCAAAATCTTTTAAATGTTTAAGTTGAAGTCTTTCAAAATAAAGTTTAAAATCAAGTCCCACCAATAAGACTATCTAAAATCGAAAGAAATTGAAATACTTTTAGCTACTTTCTTTCTACAACAATGATCAGACTATGCTTACTTTTAATAGTGAAAATATATTTTTTCTTTCTTATTATTCTACTTTGTAATAGTTAAAAAAAGAGTTTCCTAATAAAGGTAAAATAGAATAAAAAATAGAATTTCTTTTGTTATATCTTATTTCATGTAAGATCATAAAAACGTTTTTAACGGTTGTGATCAATCTTACAAACACTATTAAATACTCCTGGAAGTTTCATGCTTCAAATATTTTAAGTAAATAAATATTCCATTCTACAATTTTTTGCTTTCCCAATAAACACAATTTCTTTATAGTTATCTTAAATATAAGAAAGTGTTGAATTTTCATTGTTAAAATGTTATTCTAAATTCTACAAACGAAATTCTATATTTGAATTTTGTTTTTATCAAGTATGTAAAGAATATAGTAAATTGTATATCTTAGTCTGGGAAGAAATGATACTTTAATCATTATGAAAAGGAGAGGAACAAGAACTTCGATTGTAACCAGAAATTCGCGATGAATAACAATGATGCAAAATTTCACTATTTATTCAATAATGTTGATTATTTATTAATAATTATTCAATCACTTAATTTTAATTAGTTTTTTATATGTTGATACCAAAAATCACTTTATAAAAATAGAAGTTTAGACGGGTAGCATTGCTTGTAAGCTTTCTAACATCAATCAATAAGTAACCTTAGAAGTCTGATATCTCTGTACTAAATTGAACTATTTTAACATATTAACAATCGATTTTGTGCACGAATGATTCCTATTCATCTGTGAAAGTTTAACAAATGCTATTAATATCAAACTTCGAATAAAAAACATTAAAAAGAGTTTATACAATCTGTTTTAAATTAGAATTATAATAATATTAAAAAAAGGAAAAATTCTCAGTTTAAAAATGGCAATGTTGGTAATATTATAACAGTTCAACTTCTGCTTGAACAACGCGAGTGATTCTGACATAAAACTATATATAATTAATAAAGAATATATTAAACTGTGTATTTTAGTCTGTGAGGAAATGAGATTTTAATCCTTATAAAACAATGAAGAACAAAAGCTTCGATTGTAACCACAAATGTATTAACGATTGATTTTGTGCATGAATAATTCCTGTTCATCTGTGAACAATGAATCATTGATTATCAATCATCAATTTTCAAATAAAAAATGTTAAACGAATTTATAAAATGTGTTTTAAAATTATTCGACTTTTATTAAATATAACATAAATTTCGGAAAATTCCTTCTACTAAATTAAAACTCAATGTTCAGTTCATACAAGTTATTAAAGACTTATAAAATAAAACATGCCAGAGACAAGTTTTTACTTTGATTCAATTTAAGAATATTAATATTTCTATAATATATAAGTTTATATAATTGGTATAACTATAATACGTGACTTATTTTCGGTTAAAAACTTCAAAGGTTAAGGAAATCAACTTTTGAAATTATAAACTTTTTGTTGACAAATTTTAAACTTATTAAGCTCAAATAAATAAATTCATAAAATAAAATTTCTAGATATAATTCACTTACAAGGTTCAAGTGGTTCATTAAGATGCTAAAAAGCATTTGACAAATTACAAACCGATACTTTGAGTAATTTATATCTTGCAAAGTTTGTATAAAAGTAGATACTGCTCCAAATAACTGAATGAATTATTTTTGCTTGTAGAGAATTATTTAAACAAAGAAGATGCGTGGTTTCAACCATAAATGTTAAAATGAAATGTTTTTCTTTAACATCAAGCTGAATAAATCTTTCTTTCTAAAAATAAATCAACAACAGCAAATAGATCTCTCATATTTGAGGGTAATTAACACGACATCCATCAACAATTTTTCAGCTTAATATGATTTAGTGTAATCATTTGATACTAGTTTGTAACAACATTATAACTTCTGATACATTTGCGACATCTAAACCTTCAGTAATAATTATTTTCTATTCAAAATGATGCCATATAACTACACCAAGATTATTTTCATTAAACAATTGTCAACGAGTCTTTGCTTTGCATCAGCATAGAATTAATCCCTTTTGTTATTAAAGCTCAAGACTTTTTTTGGTTTGGTTCTTTTTCTTTAAGAGTATTTTAAAGTTAAAAAAATTTATATTCATTTATTTTTATTCGTTTGAAACCTTTAATGACATGCTGGTAACAGTGAAAATCTGTTTTAAGTAATGATTGTTTTCAGTTGTTTTTTGTTATATTTTGTGAATTAAGAAATAATATAAATATTACCTTTACTATCAACTCATAAAAATTTTTTGTAACATGCAATTAGATGAAATCATTTACAATAAATCTTGAAACATCATTCTTACAACTGAATTTATTTAACATTTTGAAGAAAAAAAACCTTTAGAAATAGACATTAAACGGTAACTTTGAAAATACTATTTAAATGAAAGTGAATAAATAGATAAATATTTTTAATCGTCATTTTAGAGAGCTAATTCAGAACAATTCAAAATTTCAAAGTAATATCACAAGTCATTATCAAATTACAAATTATAATTAAGTAAGATATTCAATTTAAATGATAAATTAGATTTATAAAACAGCAAAGACATTCATATTCATAGATTAATAATGATCGAAGGTTCCTACTAAAGCAATTTAGTACTTTTGAAAATCTTGAAAGAAATCGTCAAAATAAATTCTTTTTCTAGAAAAAATTCAAAATAGTTTTTAATTATTAATTTCTTTACAATTTTTTCAATTAAAGCATTGTTAAAAACTTGCTGAAAAATAAATTCTTGCCTTTAAATGAGCCAATAATAATGAAATAATGAACCAATTACATAAAAATCCAAGCTTTTATTTTTAAAATAATTACTTAAAAGAATGTTTTTGATATTTTAGATACAGAAAATTTCTTTAAAGTGCTCTAAAGTTAATTAATTAATTTCTTCTGTTCAATACAATTATAAAATATGTGATAAATCTATTAAATGATTATCTTTACATGTTTTGCTGCTGTGACTTCACTAGTTTTTATTCTAAACAGAATAAAATGTTTTTATAATATAAATTATAACGAAGAAAATTGATTAATTATCTATTAAATTTGAGACTAAATTAGGTTATTTTAAAAAAATCTTATCATCGTTGTCGACGGCTTTGTCTTCCACAATTTCTGTAAAATCTTCAATTTCAATACACCATGTTTCAGTTAGTTCTTCTTTCTTGTCTTTTCCTTCCATTTTTTCATCTTCTTCACTTACTTTCTTTATTTCAAACAACTGTTAATTGACTTCTGTGTCTACCTTAATTTGTTTTGTAATGGAATTTTCTAACATTTTAAAACTTCTTCAAATTTCTTTTAAATTCATTTCTTTTTTAACTTTATTTTTAGCAACGAAACCATTTTAGTTTCTATCATACTTCAATCTTTTAATAATGTAATCACTAACCTCTATGTTATCATAGATGACAATAAACGTACGGGCAATACAAACCATTCCAAGAGTAACAAAATTTGAAATCACAATATTCTTTTAGCAAGCTAAAACTTTCATTATACTCAAAGGTGTTTATTAGTATCAATAGATTTTGATATACTTACAAAAAGTTTTTTTAGTACTGGTTTTGGTCTATAATAGCTTCTATAAAGTTAAATTACTAGAGTTACATTCTAAAAAAGTTGCTTCAAACTATTTATGTGGTTTTTACATCTTACATGAATTTTTATTCTGACTATACTTGATGAATTTTATAATTTTCAATTCAATCAAAAGTCACTATAAGCAGTTAATAATAATTTAATATTTAAAACTATTCTTACATCAAAATATTTCCACAAATGTAAACGCCCATTTTAGTCTAAGTTTTTTAAACTTTTGTTTACATTATTTTTAAAATTATAAACAAGTTAAAATTTTGTTGAATTTTTTTCTTTATTTAGTGATTAACAAATGTTATAAAACTTGTTTTGAAAGCTTTATTAAAATAAAACTCGTCAAATGAAATTTATTTTGTTTTAAATAGTATATCTTAACCAAAAAACGTTTGTAATAGTTAACATGTTATTAAAATTATTAAAAATATTTTTGGAATAGTTATTTAATAATCTATTTAAAAATATTTTTTAGTAATTTAACATTTAAGTTTTCAAAATTAATTATTAACTTAATCATTGTGCCTTAATTATTAAACTTTAAAAATGTTTAAAGTAAATTTAATTAATTGAAATATTTTATTTTTATTTATTAAATTCTTTGTTGCTTATTTAACTTATTATATGATTAAATGTTTTAAATAAATATCAAAATTTTTCTTAATTTTTTTTTCTACTTTTTGGTTTTTGTAGAAACAGTTTTTTCTTTCATTTACAGGTCTATTGAGAAATTTGTTTATTAATATTTGTATATAAACTTTTTAACAACAACTTTAAATCAAAAACTACTTTGAAGTAGTTTATCACTTCAATAAATCGATTTTAGGAAATAATTTATGTCTAATGAGTTATATTTTAAACTTTTTTTGTGATTATATCTCTATTTATTTGTTCTATACTAAACAATTGTGTATATTTAAGACTAATTATAAAAATATGAGTTTTTTTGTAGTTTATACAAAACAAATAATTTTAAATGTATCATTGTATCATTAATAATTTGGTCATTTTTAATTCAATTTGTATTTTACTAATTTTTCTTTTTCTTTATTAAAATCTATACTTTTAACTTTAGAATATAGAATGATATAAGATTATATTTTGATAATAATTGTCTAGAAAAAGTTTGCAAATTAATTTATTTATTTTCATTGGACCAATTTTGTTTTATTTATTATTTAGTTTTATCATTTCATGACTTTAAAACTGATAGATCAAAGCCTTGTTTATATTCCAAATATATTTGCTTATAACCATTCATAAAAAACTACAAACTATTATTTAAGTTTTATTTCTACAATAACCATTTCAATTAATTTATTTTTTAGTGTATATATGTTTGGGGCATTTAGATAAATTGAAGACAAAAAGAAAGTTAATGGATTATGTCACAAATTATTGCTGATAATGTTGATATAGCTTGTTACTATGCAACCAAACATTCATGGAGAGGAAAGTAATTATTTGTTTATATCAGTTTATAAGAATTTATTGTTTATGGTGTAAAACCTAACATCATAATTAAAGAAATCATTATTTACAATTTTTTGACTATTTATATGTATAAAAAATAGTTATTTTGTTAATACTTTTGTAAATATCTGTTAAATATATATCCATGCCTCTGCAGTGTTCCTATTTTTTACCTTATTGATGTTAACTATGGTGCTTGCTACCTTTCATTATAGTCATATGGTTCTGTGATTACCTTAAAAACTAATTTGTTTTGTTATCTGCAGTCATGTGTTAATGTTAAGTAAATAAAAAAATTTCAGATTTTATAATATATTTTGTTTTTAGATATAAAAGGTTATTTGCAGTTGGAACAAAATCTGTTACTACATATAACCCAAGCTCATAAGAAATAACTAACCAAGTACCTTCAGTTTTCTGATATTTATTTGTTTATTTGATTTATATAAACATATTTACATAACTTTTTAAATATAGTATCGATGTATAGATAATTTTTATAAAACTTCTTTTTAATTCTAATAATTCATTTTAAAATGTTGGAATGTATGAATTTTTAATTGTAGTTTCAATTGAATTTTCACATTGTAATTTAGATTTATTGTAATAATATTTAATTAATGCATTTAAACAAATATAAATTAAGTAATAAATAGATCAACCTTCTATAACATATTATTTAATTTGAGTTATTTTTAACGACTTTTTAAATTTCATTTTTTTAGTGCTCCTGTAATGACTTTACTGGCATCTTATCTGATAGTAAATCAAAAAATAATAAGTTTATAATATCCTTGCGTAAAACTGGTGAGAAGAACTAAACCATGAGATTTTCATGTGAATACAGGGAGAATGTGATCACTGAGACACTAGTAAGTACATTTTCATCCTAAATTCATCTTAAATGTACAAATGTGGAACCTAAAAATAGTAATTTTTGCTGACAGCGATTTTGTCAACTCAACTTTTCGAAATCTTTTGAAGCAATTGAACCAGCTTACAATTGAATTTAATAATTAACTTCTAAACCTGCAGCTTTTGCTTTATCATCATAAAATTTCAACTCATCGTTTTTATTACAGAGGCATTGTAAAACCACTTCAGATTCTTATCATAAAATAAAAAGATTTAATTCACGAAAGTATCACTGGAGTAAAAATCATGTCCCGATTGTTCTAGAGGTATTTATTATCAGTTTTAATTGGATAAAGACATTTCTGTTGTAGGTTGCAGCCGCATCTATTCGCCAAATACACCCATCATCAAATAAAGTCTTGTCTACTTATGATCATATGAATATACAGCTTTTTTCTAAGGTGAAAACATATTTCGAATTGATTAAAACTATCTCAACTTGATAACATTTGTATTTATTAGTCAACAAAGTATTTTAGTGGTTGAAGGTGCTGAAGACTCACTTTCTTCTAGCACTTTGACTTGTACAAACTCCTCTACCAACAACATCAAGTTAATAATAAATTGTCTTACAAACAAATCTTGTGTTTGGTGGTTGAAGATGCTGAAAACTCACTTGCTTCTAGCACCTTGACTTGTAAAAACTCCTCGACCAACAACACCAAGTCAATAATAACTTGTCTTACAAACAAATCTTGTATTTGGTGGTTGAAGCTGCTGAAGACTCACTTGCTTCTAGCACCTTGACTTGTAAAAACTCCTCGGCCAACAACACCAAGTCAATAATAACTTGTCTTACAAACAAATCTTGTGTTTGGTGGTTGAAGGTGCTGAAGACTCACTTGCTTCTAGCACCTTGACTTGTAAAAACTCCTCGACCAACAACACCAAGTTAATAATAACTTGTCTTACAAACAAATCTTGTGTTTGGTTGTTGAAGGTGCTGAAGACTCACTTGCTTCTAGCACCTTGACTTGTAAAAACTCCTCGACCAACAACACCAAGTCAATAATAACTTGTCTTACAAACAAATCTTGTGTTTGGTGGTTGAAGGTGCTGAAGACTCACCTGCTTCTAGTACCTTGACTTATAAAAACTCCTCGACCACCACCACCAAGTCAATAATAACTTGTCTTACAAGCAATTCTTGTGTTTGGTGATTGAAGATGCTGAAAACTCACTTGCTTCTAGCACCTTGACTTGTGAAAACTCCTCGACCACCAACACCAAGTCAATAATAAATTGTCTTACAAACAAATCTTGTATTTGGTGATTGAAGGTGCTGAAGACTCACTTTCTTCTAGCACCTTGATTTGTAAAAACTCCTCGGCCACCAACACCAAGTCAATAATAACTTGTCTTACAAACAAATCTTGTGTTTGGTGGTTGAAGGTGCTGAAAACTCACTTTCTTCTAGCACCTTGACTTGTAAAAACTCCTCGGCCACCAACACCAAGTCAATAATATCTTGTATTACAAACAAATATTGTGTTTGGTGATTGAAGATGCTGAAAACTCAGTTGCTTTTAGCACCTTGACTTATAAAAACTCCTCGACCACCAACACCAAGTCAATAATATCTTGTATTACAAACAAATATTGTGTTTGGTGATTGAAGATGCTGAAAACTCAGTTGCTTTTAGCACCTTGACTTGTAAAAACTCCTCGACCACCAACACCAAGTCAATAATAAATTGTCTTATAAACAAATCTTGTATTTGGTGGTTGAAGGTGGTTCTTGTGTTTATGCTGTTCAAAGTTAATTTTTGTAAATTGAAGTAAAATAAATCTTTTTGTGTTTAGAGAACGCAGGGAGCGAGAAGTTGCCCTGAATCAGTTGAAAGCTCTCGCTGAAGAGAAGAAAGCTCAAGCTGAAAGAGTCGACTGAAGAAGATAAAGAGAAGAAGATTTCGTCTTATGAAGAAGCGTTTTTGTGTATTAAGGAAGCGACTGGAGTCTCAGGGATTCAGGTTTTATTTCATGAGAGTTGAATTAAAACTCACAGATTTTATTTTAGGAGGTTGTGGCGAGATTCCGTTCTCAAGGAGAGACACGAAAGCAGCTTGAAGAGCTAAAAAAGGAAAATATTACGCATGTGTCCTTAAACTTTTATCTTCTTCTGAAGAGAAGTTATTGAAACTTCTAGAAGATCTTGACGGCACTGAACTACCTTCAATTCTACGTCAAATGGGAGATAATGAGGTTCGAATTTAACTTTTGAAAAACTTTTATTTTCAAACTTTTTACAGTTTCAAAGTTCGATTGAAACAAAACTTCCTTCCTACAACACCAGAATTGTTTTACCAACAACAACTAAAATTGATACATTCGAAGGTTTGCAGAACAAACTCCCCAATAAATTAATAATAGTTGAATATCCTCAGATGAGGAAGATAGTGATGAAGTTGACACAGAGGCTCCTATATGAGCTGATCTAAAGCGAAGAGCGCAGCAATTAATTGATGCCAAAATGAAAAAGGCCGAAATCGTCCACGAAGAAAGAAATGAATTATCTTTTTGTCTGATATATTTTCGCGCATTTATCTTAACAACTTAATTATATGTTAGAGTAAATAGTATCTGAGCTTTTTTGCTTTTTTAAGTTTCTTCTTTCTGCCACGTTTAATCACTATCAACGAGCACTTTAAAAACCTCTAAAACCGATTTTCATTACTATTTAAAATAATCTTATATTCTTATTTTGTAGATAAAGCAGATTTTAAAAAGTTCTAGTTAGATCTAAATATTGATTTTTTAAATAAATTCTTTATCATGTTTTTATCATTTGAAGAAAATAAATTTTTGAAAATAAAAATGTGACCCAAAAAAGAGTCTTTTAAAGTTAATGTCTTTAAATATTAAATCTTTGATATGCTGCTACAATTACCAATAGTTTTTCAGGGTCGGTATCTGATTACAATCAATTTAAAACTTTTAAACTTGAAAATTTGTTCTTATTTAATTAATTTTTAGATCTTAACATTCTAACTTATTCTTCAATAATTTCTTTTCAGTTTTATTACTTTATTTTATAATTCAGTTTAATTTTTTAAATTATTTTAATAACTAAATATTTATTAGATTATTTTTTATAACTAAGAAATGTTGAATAATCAAATTATTCAAATTCTGCTTGAAATTTATATATTATCGAAATTAAACTCAAAATTAACGTCAAATTGAAAAGTCGAACATTTACTAATAATCAAAACAGCGAAAAGATGGAAAATATTTAATAACAGTAAAGATTTGGTTAAGATGCGTAGTTTTGTGAGTGATATCAAACAGTGAAATTAGGTTACAAGTAAAAAACAGGTCAGAAAAGTTCTAAATTTAATTAAGCATCAAAACTTTACGTAGTATGTGCGCTGTTCCCAATTTGAATTTCAGCTCCTTGATTTGTTCAAAGTATTTTTTAGTGAACTTTTCAAATTCTTTTGATGTTATTCCTAATGCACCAATTACAACTGGAAGTATTTTAGTATTCACTTTCCATCTTCGGATCTTAATTTCTTTGTTTTAATTTTTTTTTAATTTATTTAATTATTACAATTTAATTTAATTCATAATCATCTATTCAGTTTATTTAATTCCAAAGTCATATTTAAATAAATGACAAAAACAAGTAGATCTCTTTAATTTAGAAACAAAAAAATTTATTTTTAGAGTTTTCTTTAAGCTGAGTAGCATCAACTATAGAAAAACTTGTCTTTACAAACCAATTCTGCTCCTAGCAGCACGCAATTAAACACCTACTTTGATAGAATGGTTGACGCATATTTATAAAACGTAGTCTTAGATGTCTTATAGTTATAAACTATCACAATTTTATCAAAATCTTGCCGGTTTATGCTAATTTATTTATATTAAAAGTATTTCAAGAAAGCCTAGAGACTGATTATGAAAAGTTTAAGAACCAGCGATCTTAAGATTAGAGGTAAGCTCTTCAACTAACTGTTTGTAAATTCATTGTTATTTTTTGTCTTTGCTAATTATTATTATTATGGAAAAATTGTAGCTGATCACATTAGGTTATTTAATCAAATATTTTTACAAAAGTGTTTTTGAGTTTTGGTTAATGAGTTGTTTAAAATGATTTGATAATAATGAAAGATAAAAGAAATATTCAATTAATCAAGATCACTAATTCTTTTAATGTTAATAACGAGCTAACTTGAATTATTTTGACAACGATATTAGCATCTATGACGTAATAACCAATAATTTATAACTTGTAAAAAAGTTTTTCTTTTAGTTGTCTACTTTATTGAGGTTTGTCCATCGCTCTTTTAAAACTTAACTAAATTAAGTAAATAAGTAAATCTTTCAAAGTTTTTAATTATATTTGACAATTATGAAATAATATTGATTAAAATCATTGCTTTAGATAGTTACTGAATAAGTTAATTTTGATTTATACTTTATATCAATTTTAAAGTAGAAATTATGCAATTATTCTATTTAATTTTTAATGGTAAGTTTAGATATTTTGAGATCGCAAACAAAGTTGTTAGTAATCTCAAATTGTTTTTTTGAATACTTTCTAATGTTATTGAGCAGTTTTAGTTTGTTGTTATTTTAAAATATGCGACAATACTAGGATATAATTAATAGCTTTCATCGCTAACTAAGTTAATTTTAAAAGTTTATAATTAAAAAGTAGTTGTTAACATTAATTTTTTTGTCTTGCTATTTAAAAATATCTTTTCATCAGATAGAATTATTTATTTTTCGAGATGGATAAGCAACTAGACTTACTTAGTAAGTATTTTTCAATCTAACATTTTCTTTTTAAACCTTGTAATAAAGTTATACAAATAACATTAACACTTTGTAGTTCATGAGTAAATGTTATTCTTATGATTTCAGATCATCCTATGGAAGTTCACTTATATGAAGTGAATCACCTACAGTTAAACGATATCTATTTTCAACTGGTAAGTAAATAAGCTTATTAACTTTATTAATACCACTTTGTAATAACTATTGTACAGTGTATAACAAGCTTGCTTTGTTTAAATTAACTAATTTTTTATATTTCAGCCAAAATTAGTATTGTTTGAAATATCATTGTTTGGTAAGTTTACTTTTGTTTTAAATAGTTATATTTTAAATTAAATGTCTTAACGCAACTGATAAACAGTTTTTAAAACTACATTTTTATTTAAAGGTAATTTTGAACAAACGAAATTTAAAGGTTAGAGAATTAATTAATTGATTGTAACCTCATATATTAACATATGAAAATTTTAGGTACAATTCAACAAAATGTTTTTAACCTGCAACAGTGGAAATGTTTGTTGGTAAAATGATTTATTTCAATTATTATGTTAAAAACACCTAATAATATATCAAATATTTACTTTTTCAAGCTTATTTAATTATATTTGATTCAATAAACCCTTGCAGAATTTCTTTTTTAATTTAAAGATTCTGTTAATAAGTAAAAATAACTTATGATTTTATTTTTAGTTGGAATACATGAAGCACCTAAGTAAGTGTAACAGACAAAATGCTTGTTCTAAAAATAATAAATTTAATCTGATTTTTCTGAAACTTGTTACTTTATGGTCATAGTTTTGTTCATGTTTTCAATTAAATTGTAGAATTTTAAGTCTTAATACAAAATTAAAAATATTTTCAGCTGTTAACAAAGTTGTTGTTGGGGATATTGTTGAAAATGCTATAGACTTCAATACAGTGAGTTAAATAAACATTTTCCTTATTGATAGCACTTGCTTGTCTTTTGTAGTAGTTTTAAGACTGTTTGGTAAATAGAATTTTAGTATTTTATCAGAAAGTATTTGATTCATCCTTATTCATACTTAATGCAAATTAATAAATGATAACAGTTGACTAAATAAGTTATTAAAGTTTTTGTTTAACTCTATTTCTTATAGGAAACCTCATCAGTTGTTGAAGTTATTGAAGAAGAAAACGAAATGGTAAATTTTAACCGTTGATATAAAATATGTACATTATAAAACTATTTGTTCATTTTTTTAACTATATAAAAGATTAATTATTCATCTTTAATAAAATAATAATGGTCATATTGAAATTAAATCAGCTTAAAATCAAATATTTGTTGAACTTTCAATACTTTTACAACAAAATAATTTAAGTAGAAGTAAAATATGTAAACTGGGAAATATTTTTCAGTTGACTGATTTGGAAGATGGTGGTGATGATTTGAAACCTTCCAGCGTGAGTTTCTGTTTCTTCTAATTTCAGGGTGTCTTTGATTCTAATTAAAAACTCTTCATCCGTTTGTTAAATTGATTGTATTAATGTTTGTGAAACAAATTTAACTTCTTTTGCTGCTTCACTTGCATTTGTATAATTTGAGTATCAATCGCTTTTATTTTATATAAAAATAGTAATTTCAGGTTTTTAAAAACCAAACATTTATAACAATTATACAAAGACACAAAATTAAAAACTCAAATAAACTCAAATAACTTTCATCAAAAATATACAAAAAATCAGTTTTCTTTCTAGCTATGATGTGTTAACGAAAAACATATTTAAAGTTCTGCTTACTTTAAATTAAGGTTCAATGTCAGTCTTTTATTTAACGTTTTTTTCCGATTTTAGCATTAGTTTAAATTGTTTAAACTATTAGTTTTAAAGTTATGTTTAAGCTACTAAAAAAATTTGAAACTGAAAGTTGCCAGTTTAAAGTCAACAAGATTGTACTCAAATTAATTATTTTACAAAACAAAATTGTAATTTATTATTTTGATAAATGATAAAACTTGAAAATACTTTTAATAAACCACTAACTTATTCCAAAAAAGTAGTAAAAAATATTTGAGTAGTTTAAAAATGGTTGTCAATACATATTTTCTTTAGTTATTAGAGTTACTCAAGGAATGTGACAGTGACAGCTCTTCAATCTCCTCATGGGTTAGTTTCTGTGATTAATTTATCATCACCCATTTTGTTTATTAAATCTTATATGTACTTTTTGTTTCTAAGAATTTTTTTTCAAGTTATGATAACTGAATTAAATACTGGTTTTGTATACAATGATATCAAAACTTTTTTGCTACTTTTAAAAGATAAAACATAAAGTTGTAATTTCTAGGAAACCGATTGCTCAGAAACCAACAATAATTTGGTGAATCCAGTTTTGGTAAATACTAATTTGATCGTAAACCTAATTTATTTTCCTTTAAATGTAAATTTGCCTTATTAAAACTTACTGAAAATATTTATTTATGATTTTAGATTGAAAACAATGAAATGAAAAGCAAAGTCACTTCGATAATTTCAGAACCTAATACAGTTAGTGAAAAATTACCATTTCTATTTGTTTCTTTGATCTAAAAACTAAAACATTGTAAATTTTAATGTTAAACAAGTTATTGAAATAATTATTACAGATCTAAATACAAGCTACTGATTTAATTTTTCATTAAGTTTATTGATAATATAGAAGATAATCTTATAGAAGCTGATTTGATTGCTTTCAGACAAAGACCAAACCATTATAGCTTCTATTCAAAAACTCACTAGATTGTCATTATCATACTACAGATTATTTAATATTTCATTCATTAATAGTTTAGAAATAAAAAATTTATGATTTAACTTCAATTCATTTTTAATTTAATCAAACTAATTTTCATTTTTATTAACATTTTTGATATAAAAGAAAATAAATATTTAATAGCTTGTACCTCTGTTGCTATTTCATTTGCTGTTTTTACTATATTAAAATACAAACATATTAATTTTTCTTTCATTGTTTTCAGGAACAAAGCATAGGTGATAATAGCAATATTCAAAATGTTGAAAGCAAACCAGTTAGTTTTGATTTAATGTTGATATTACAATGGTTTTACTTCACAAGTTTTTTTTGATTTAAATATAAATTCTCTGTAATATTACTGAAAAAATTAAAGTAAATAATTTGTTACAACTACTTTAGAAATGTTTTATAAATTACGTTTTCAACATAAAATTAATATTATTTTTGCTCTCAACTTTATTTAAATTTCAATCATTTTTTTCAGTATCAAAATATCCCATATGAAGAACCTAAGAATATAAATGTTGAAAGCAAACCGGTAAGTTTGGTTATTTGGATTTTGTTTATCAGATATAAATGTGTAACTTTTGAGAAATTATTGATAACAAGTTAATGTTTATATAAAAATGAGTCTTCTCAATTATAAATTTAAGTTGTTCAATGCAGGAAACAGCTTTCGAGATTTTCAAGAGAAATTTTTTGAGAATAAGAGCTGTAAGTAAAAACTTATACGTGATTTTGAATATAACGTAAAAAATTTAAAGCAATTATTTTCTATCTCTCCATAAACTTTTAAAATCTCTGAATTTCATTTTAATGAATTTAAAATCTTTTTTTATAGTCAATAATTACGTTAAATAAAGTAAAATTAACTATTTTACACAGACAAAATTAAATCTTATAACTTGAAAAATGATAAACTTGAAAATACCTTATTCAAACCATTAACTTATTACAGAAAAGTAGTAAAGTAAATTTGAACAATTTTCATATAGTTTTTAACAAATTCTTTCTTTAGGAACAAAAAGCTAAAAAGGAAAGTCAAAGTGACAGGAGTTCAATCTCCTCATTGGTTAGTTTCTGTGATCTATTTATCATCAGTCATTTTGTTTATAAATTCTGATGTATAGTTTTTGTTAGTCACAACTTTGGTTCAAGTTATATAAATTAGATTAAATAATTGTTGTTTTCATGAAACGATAAAATATTTTGGTCTTTTTGCTAATTTATAAGAAAAATAACTCTAAAAAAATATGTGTAAGTTAACACTAATACCTGATGATAAATAGAACATAAAAATCTAAAGCAATTAATTTCTATCTCCCAATAAAATTTATTATTTCTGAATTTTGTTTTAATAATTTTAAAATCATTTTTATAGTCATGAATTAAGTTAAATAAAATCAAATTAACTACTTTACAAAAACAAAATTAAATCTTATAACTTGAAAAATGATAAAACATAAAAATACTTTATTGAAACAACTAACTTATTACAGAAAATTAGTAAAATAAATTTGAATAATTTTCATATAGTTTTTAACAAATATTTTCTTTAGGAATCAAATGCTAGCAAGAAAAGTCAAAGTGACATCTGGTCAATTTCCTCATTGGTTAGTTTCTGTGATTAATTTATCATCAGTCATTTTGCTTATTAATTCTTAAAAAGGGTTTTTTTTTAGTTATAACTATATTTCAGGTTAAATAAATTTAATTAGATAATAGTTGTTTCCATGAAAACATCAAATAAGTTGTTTTTGTTACTTTCAAATAATAAAAGATAAACTTGTCTTTTTTAGAAAGCCGATAGCGAAGAAACCAGCAATAATTTGGTGAATCCAGTTTTAGTAAGTACTAATTCGATCCTAAACCTAATTTCTTTTATTTTAAATATAAATTTGCCTTAATAAAACTTACTGAAAATATTTATTTATGATTTTAGATTGAAAACGATAAAATGAGAAGCAAAGTCACTTCGATAATTTCAGAACCTAATACAGTTAGTGAAAATTGATTATTTCTTTTTGTTCTTTTGACCAAAACCAAGATTATTGTAAATTTTAATAATAAAATTAATTTAGAGTTAGCTATTAAGGATATAAATACAAGTTACTGATGTAATTTTTCATTAAATTTATTTATAATATAGAAGATAATCTTATAGAAACTGGTTTAATAGCTTTCAGACAAAGAGTAAAACCATTTTAGTTTCGTTTCAAAAACTTACTAGATTGTCATTATCATACAATAGAATATTTAATATTTCATTCAATTAATTGTTTCAAAATAATTTATTGATTTTAAACTTTTTGATGTAGCTTCAGTTTGTTGTTAAATTAATCAAACTAATTTTTATTTTCCTTTAAAGTTTTGACATAAAAGAAAACATAACGTAATAATTATTTGTTTGTATCTCTGTTGCAGTTTTATTTGCTGTTTTTACTATATTAAAATTATAACTGATTAATAATTATTTTATTTTGTTCAGAAAAATGGTATAGATGATAATAGCAATATTCAAAATGTTGAAAGCAAACCAGTTAGTTGTAATTTAGTGTTGATATTATAATATTTTTACTTTACAAGTTTTTTCTGATTTAAATATTAACTCTCTGTAAAATTCTTGTAAAAAAATTAAACTAATAAAATTATTGTCACTACATTAGACAACTTTTATAAATTATGACTTCAACATAAAATCAATCTTATTTTTTCTCTCAATTTCATTTAAATATTGATCATTTTTTTCAGGATCAAAATATCCCAGATGAAAAACCTAAGAGTATTATTATTGAAAGCAAACCGGTAAGTTTGGTTATTCAGCTTTTCTTTGTCAGTT